>PVHP010034126.1:0-19256 GCA_004024765.1 Zapus hudsonius
TTCCTCTCTCTTTTCTTGGAAATAAATTAATTAATTAAATATTTTTAAATGATAGGGAGATTTGAGACTCCCCAGTATCCACAGGAGGCTCGCTTCTGAGAGCTCAGTGCTAAAAACAACATCTTTTTTACACACTCCAAGGCTCAGGGAACATTGTTCAAAAGGGTCATAAAGAGCATAATAGCCAGTGGGTGGCAAGTACTTGGGGAAACAGTCTTCAGACTCGAGGGAGCTGGTCATTCATGACCTCACAGTGGAGGTTGCTACCTCCATAAAACCTATACAATATTAAGTCCAGCAACATTTTGAAATGGATGGTAGGAGAGAAAAACTAAAGCAACATAAAAGAACAGAAGGACTACATGGCAAGGGGACTGGGTTCCATGGAATTTGGTTGGGAAGCAAAGGAGGGTAATAGAAGGGATTATGATCAAATTACATTAGGATCAGGTGTTAAAATTCCCAATTAAAATGATAGGGGGCTGGGTAATGGCTCAATGGGTAAAGCCAGCTGACTGGGGTTTGTGCCCACATAAGGGCAGATGCAAAGGGGCACCTGCATCTGGATTTTGTTTGCAGTGGCAAGAGGCCCTAATGTGCCCATTAGGAAGATACCATATAAAGTTTCAAAATGGTAATATTGAATCTGCAAAATAAAGCAAGCTTGTTAGAGTTCTTACATTGACTGAGAAATATCATTTGATTCATGATAGATGTCCATTCAAATATGAATACCAAGTGAGTTTCATAATCCTGGAAAAGTTTAAGCAAATGTTTTATTTTAAAAGGAAGATACAGTAAGTGCAAAGATCTCCATACAATAGGGTAGGAGGTAAGAAAATGCAACACTCAAAAATTAATTTTCCTTTGTAGTACTATTAATATGAGTTTGATATAGATTGGCTCGATTTTTTATAAAGAGAAAAACGTTTCATCTTCCCCATGAGGCCATTTTCTGGGTGATTTTCTTTCTTTCCTCCACCAATCTTCCCAATACTCATTAATCACCGAGGTAGTACCTTGTCAACAGTTTGTGAGTAAAGGCAACACCCGAGTTTTTGTTATCTATCATGCCAGAAATAGTTGCAGAGATTTTTAGAAGGCTGCTGAAGGTGTGACCTCCCCTGCCGGATCCCAAAGAGACTATCTTTAATCACCCCAACTTCTCTGGAACACATGTCACTCAACAAAGGACCACCTCCATTTCACTGCTCACATACTCTGGAAGGAGTACAAGTATTAGCTTGTGTATTTAACAGATCTGTTCACGTGTTTCTATGCTTATAAAGGCCTGAACGCAAATTCTTTCCCTGTCCCCAATCCAATCAGATCTGCTTACTGTCATACTAGGGCTCACCCATTCTTAAGGATCTCAATGACCAACTCATACCTGTTGCCCCAGACCCTTGGGCTGTTATTGGGTTATTATGTTTAACTATTATGGTCAAGGTGGGATGCAAATATAAAACATTTGTATGTTTTAGATGTTTACCATGTTATCCATGGTCTATATGCAAATTAATTCTTCAATGTGTGCAAATCTAAATGCAATTTAATGCTTATTAACAGCACAGAAATTGCTGTATTTTTCTATTTTATACAAAATAGGAAGGGTCAGGGTCATCAGTGGTCTAGACACCAAAAGTGGACCATTCCACTGCAACCTTCCACCTACGATCACATGAACAACCCTATCTTAATGCCATGGGTTAAAAAGAAAAAGAATAAAAGCAAGATGAGAATTCATGGGGAAGGATATGGGGGATAATGGGAGGGGGACATAAGAGAGGGTATTTGGAGGACACAATGAAAGTATAATACAAGAGCGAGAGAAAGACAAAAGAGGAAATAAACAAAAATTTTAAAACAAACCAAATAAAATCTGAATGGTTGCAAAATAAAAGACCAATATGAATATAAAGATATTTACCTATTAAAATGCCATGAAAAGGGGAAGATTCAGTGCAGTGGGAGCCTCACTTGAGATAGGAAATAATTTGATTCTCATATTATTACAGTTCAGGATGTGGGAAAAGTGTATAGCTTGTTGATCTATAGGACTTTATCTATTTTATGACAGGTCACTGCTCTGCAAAACAGAGATAAGTCAGTGTTTCAAGAGTGCATTTAAGCATCTGAAAGAGAAAGACTCAGGAAGTGGTACCCCCATTGCTGAGGTTATCATTATTTAATCAATCTATAAACACTATTCTTAAACAATGTTCTTTGTGAAGAAAAGCAACTTCACTGAGGAGCCACCACAATCCGGTTTCATGTCATAAAGATGGCTTTCAAATATCATGAGCTGCATTGCTATGTGCGCTCTGTCATGCTGGCCTTGGGCAAACAGCGCACACAGTGATTAGGAATGGTTTAGTATTCACAGCTCTACATACAAAACAATGTGACTAGGCTATTAAAATATATTACATGTGGTTATGAATAGTCTCACAAATGCCACTTAACTCATGAAACTCAGAATAAATGGAAAAGACTGATTTTTTTTTGATACATGGGAAAGAATCCAGGATCCAATACATGCTAGGCAGACACCCGATCACTGGATGTCTGCCTGTGTCTGGCCTGTAATTTTTTTTCTTATAAAACCAAAGAAAAGTTACACTTTCCAAATATAGAATCTTAGAAACAAGATTAAATACAACATGTGAAAGTCACCAAAATAAAAAGTATCACATTTTAAAAAGCTCTTCCAATATTTTGTTAAGGAAAATAACAAAGCATACTGTAATAGAATAAAGATTCTATATCCCCCTGTGACATTTGTATGTTTTAAGATAATGATGTTAACCTGCTGAGTATGGTGATGCACACCTGCAATCCCAGCACGGAAGAATCTGAGGCAGAAGAGCTAAAGGCCAGCCTGGTTTACATAGAAAATCTTCTCTCATGAAACCCGAGGGCAGGGATGGATTTCCTAAATGTTCCCGCACCTGTATATTTCTTAAAGGGAAGCATCCAGTGGCACCTGTCAGGAAAGTCCTAATGAATCCAAGGACTGGTCTTATATTTGGTTTTGACCCTGATTACCATGTTTTGTGAGTATTATTTCTGACACAAGTCAAATTAATATTTCAAGCAAACTTAAACCTACAGTCCTTTTCAGTTCTCATAATCTATGGCTTTTGAGATCACAAAACAAAGAAAAGTTTGAAATAAAAATGGCACCTCTGTAAATGAGACTTAATCACAACCAGCAACTATAACATAAATTGATATGTATCACATATAAGTATATTATAATGATATGCAATATAAGTATTATATGTGACATAAGTGTTATATTACTTAAAACTCTTAAAATTGGTTCCCGTGTGGATTTCCATCCATTCATTCTTGAATCATGAACCAACTCTGGTCTTGCAAAATATTGCAGCCAAACAGATTTCATTATGAAGGGATGTTTGGATGGGACCCTCTTCTCTGACACTGTAATAATTCAAATTTACATAACCCTAATCTTTTGGAATGAATACTGGCACACAGGTGCTATTTGCCATAATTATTATGAAACTAAAGAAGGGAAGGAAGGTTTATTTTTGTCCAACATAATTTCTCTATTTTTTTAGTCAGAAATGTATTTAGCAGTAGGCTGTGTTTAATCACATATTCAGACTATAATTTCTAATTTCAGATGCATGCATAAAAATGTATGTTATTAGTCTTACTTCCTCATACATATCTGACTAAAAATGCTGTGAAAAATATAATTCAATTTCTAAGACCATATCCTTCATCAAATATTATCAAATTTATAGCCTATTTCCACATTATTATAAGAAAAGACATAGAATTCAAAGTTAATTTGACCTGTCTTAATAATTCCTTTGTGTGGAGAAATGTCCAGTAAATGCCAACTCATACATCGTAGCATATGTTTATAACATATTTCCCATAAATTCACTTTACTGGGGACAAAAATTATGCATTTTAGGGGTAATAAATCGCTAATACTGAGTGATCACCATTTATCTTTAAAGTAACAATCAACAGTTTAAAAGGGGAGGAAAAATTTGGTGTCTGCTTTCTACTATTTTCAGGTTTCTCTGATAAAAGTGGTGATGTTATTTAGCAAATGCAGGCAGAGCAAACATGAGGTCCTGAGTGCAAGACTCAGCACCCCTGTAAAAAGGCAAGCTGGCCATGGTCTTGTGAAACCCAGTGTTGAGGGAAGAGGAGACAAGAAGTCACTGAAAAATGGTGAGCTCCAGGTTTCAAGAAGTCTTTGTCTCAAGGAAGCAAGATGAGACTGAGACAGAGGAGGATTCCCAGTGCTCTCCTCTGGTCTCTGCACGTTGGCAAGTACCTGTGCACACACGGACTCATGAAACCCGTCAAAGCACACAGGTACACAGTCAACCCGACTCAAAGTTCTTTCTGATTGCTCAACTGCATTCACTTGATTGTTGCTATTTGCATAGAACCTGATTGCTCCCACCTAGTTACAACTGTTTATGACTGACCATTCCCGTTTCTGTCCTAAAATCTCTGGCCTCTAGCCTATCTACAGACACTCACTGTAGCATCAGCACACTACTCTAAGCATACAGTAAGCAGCCTGCATCCTGCTCTGTAGCCACTCAAGGCTTTTGTGATGGTGACAAGACTTGAGTACATACATTTAATCTTCATTCACTCAGAGATTTAGAAGGGAATCTGAGGTGCTCTGGAATGTGTTAGCTACTTTCAGATGTATAACAAGATTGCTTACCTTTCCTATCAGCCAAAACAAGCCTGTGCAAAACTGGTTGAAAGTATCTTCCTCTAAAGTCTTTCAATTTCCTGGAATAAAGAGGAAACTAAATACCTTAAAAATAAAATGCTGTAAAGGGAATTTTTCCAAAACCAGGAGAAGTTATAAGTGACCCTACTGGACAGGGTATAATTTAGTCTATGGGGATCATTTCACAGTCTCCCAGGGATAAGCATGCCAGGTGACAGGTGCAGTAATGAAATGATTCCTTGATTATTTACAGTGTATATCCTTGGAGTCTGGTTAAATTTAAATTTCTGGTACATTGTTATAAAGTTCTACACCACGTGCTGTCCATCATTAGGTGGGGAAGGAAAGCAGTCATCATTGGAAATGATTTCAAGGCAATAACCCGAGAGACGGTCAGTTCAGCTTATGTAATTCGAGTAAAGACCTTTGTCAACATCTGCTGGCATAGCACATAAGCATCAGCAGAGATTTTTCAAGATTCTTTACAGTGTAGCAGGGCTCTAAAGTTAAGAAACGATCACTAGCCTTGGACCCCTAAGTCAGAACTTGAAATGTACCCTTGATTTTGCTCTGCAGCTCAGGATATGGATGAGAAGGTGACCTTTTGGAGCCTCAGATTCTTTGTCAGGAAAATATGATACAATAAAATACAGTATTGAGCTGCCTCTCAGAGATGCCTTGTGCTACTCAGTACTGTGGCTATTTGGTAGCTAACTAAACTTCCTCCTAAATAATATATGAGCATCAATGATAATTGAGGGATTTTTTTAAAAGTTATTTGATACTAGATTCGAGTACAAATTTTATTTAGGGCAGTCTCTGGGAAAGTGGATCTGTTTCCTACAGTCCTTCAAGGCATTCAAGTCCAGTGACAAGCCGAGATTAGACGCATTTATGTCAAAGCTGCAAAAACATTTAGCTTCCAAGATGGACACATAATAAAGATGGTGACTGTGATCTCAGGGATTCAGGAAGGAACCATTGTCCTGTTCACTTCAAATGTTTTTCTTTGTTTAAAAAATATATTTATTTGTTTATTATTTGCTTATTTTGACAGAAATAGAAAGGGAGAGAAGAAAGAGAGAGAGAGAGAGAGAGAGAGAGAGAGAGAGAGAGAGAGAGAGAGAGAGAGGACATGCTAGGACCTCCTGCCATTGCACATGGACTCCTGATACATGCACCACTTTGTGCATTTGGCTTTATGTGGGTACTGGGGAATCAAACTGGAACCTTCAGGCTTTGAAAAAGTGCCTTTAAATGCTGAGCCACTTCTCCAGACTGACTTATGCTTTTCAAAGGGGACAACACCAGGGGGGAAAAAAACTCAAAATTATGATTAATGTCAATTTACACCAAGGAAATAAAATCCCTGCTCTACATATCTCCAAAGGAGAGAGAGTCAACACAGGATAAGCCAGTGAGACAGACACCAATGATTTTCAATACAACCAAAAGCAGAAGTACAGAGACCCCTAAGTTCTCAACAATAAAGTAGCCTTAATACTCACCCAACCATGACTCAGAGAACTGAGCGGAAGAGAGGGTGGAAAGATTGTGAGAGCCTTGGTGGGGGAGAATACCCAGAGTCATGGCCCCCCTCAGTAACAACATATTAGGGCCAGCGGAACCGGGCTGTCTCCGAGGCTATCCATGGTCCCCTGCCCCAAGAACTGATCCAGACAGCCCAAGGAGGAGGATATCTAGCTGAGTGGGGATGGGGAAGAGGGGCATTGGTGAATTGGGAATAACAACTCATTGTTTGCCCATTAAATAATGTAACTCATTATGGGCAATAAAAAATAAAAAAAATGAAAAAGTAAACCACACACACACACACACACACACACACACACACACACACACACACACACACATCCCTTTTGGCTCCTGACATCAAGAGGTCCCATGTAATTCCGACAATCCTGCTATCATTCTCTCAGTATTGACTCATAGGTCCAGTTACCATCATAACAAGGAAAGTAAAAAATATAGGGGCTAAAAATGGGAGATCCAAATCATTTCTCTGAGAAAGAATCTGGAGCCCAGGGAGGTCCCAAAATCAAAATAGTGTGAACAGTAACCCTGGGGTAGTCAGAAACAAGCCAGATGGAGCAGAGTGTGAACTGTCACCCCTGGATAGTCAAGATATGGAGCAGAGCATGAACAGTAGCCTTGGATAGTCTGGAAGAAGAACAAGAACCTCATCTAAGTAAGGCAACTGATGCTCAGATGAGGTGCTGGAGATGGGAGAAGTGGCCAAAGGGTATCCTACACCTAGCTCTCCAAGGCTTCTTCTGAAGTATCGTGTAAACAATCCCAACGGCCAAATGATTCAATAGTTCACAAGGATTATGACAGTCCAGGGGCAGAAACATAAGCTGCTTACAGTATATCATTTACACTAATAAGAAAAAAAATCACACTAGATACTGTATAAGGATTTCAGAGCAATTCAAAGTGAACCATCCAGGCTCAGGATTAAATGTGACCTGTGTTTCTCATCTTGGCTATATCTGATCAAAATTGTAATTTCATCACTAAGAGAAAATTTCCTTGGAAAGAGACTTTTCCAGAAAGAGGGGGGGGGGGGTTCTGGATGAAATAGAGCTAGTACACTATTGTCGATAATAAGTAGCAGGTCAATACTTGTCTGATGGTTGTTAGGATATGAACACAAATTCTGAAGTAATGTTCTCTGTGATGGTTAGGTTTTGTTGTCAACTTGGTCTTTTTAATTATCGTGCGTGGGTCTCTGAGGATGTTCACAGGAAGGCAGCCCTCTCAGTAGGAGGGCAGGATGTAAGGAAGCTCAGGAGAGCTAGAAGTAAACATCCTTTCCTGTGTGGGCAGTGCAGGAAGGAAATTCCAGAGACTCAGGAAGCCATTAAGTCTGGGATAGAATTGCAAGACTCCAACCTAGGGCTATATGAAGGTGAAAGAATTCTCTTTGGCACTCCTGCCTGTTTGCTGTTCTGCGTGTGTTGTGTTGGTGATGGGTTTTTCTCTCTGCTCAGACCTGTGAAAGAGGGCAGCCTCTTTCACCATTATGGAACTTCCCCTGGATCTGTAGCTTCAAATGAATCCTTTCCTCCCATAACTGTGCCCGGTTTGGAGGGTCATCCCAGCAGCGTGTGGCTGACGGATACATTCTCCATAAGACATGGGGCCTTAGTGTCAAAGGCCCTTCTCTTGGTTCACTCAATGTTGTCTTCAACAGTCCTTTCCTCTACCTGCACACACCATTATATTACTGAAACTATTTTAACAAAATGTACACAAAGTTTTCTTTAAATAAAATTGGACTAAAAACAAAATCAAGTATGTAATGTTGCCATGATATTTGATAGTGTGTGGCTGCTAGCTCCTGGTAAGCTTTGAGTTCAATATGTAAGAGTGCTCTTCAAGACAGGTGTGGTAGTTCAAGCAAGCCTATAATCTCAGCTTGGAGGTTCACTGTAAATTCAAGTTTAAGGCCTGCCTCAGGCTACAGAGTGAATTTCATGTCAACCTGGGTCACAGTGAATCTCTGCTTCAAAAAAAATTTAAAAATGTTCTTCAGACTGATTTTTAGTAAGTTTTTAAAAATCCAATATTTTAACAAATACATCACATTGGGAAACCCAGAAATCCATCTTCTCCTACTCCTGCCTTGAAATGAAGGCAGTTTGCTTCAGTATTTCATTTGTCTTAATGAACCCCATCCTCGTGTTCACCGTGACCTTGTTGCCAAGTTTCACTTCAAGAGTAAATCTGATACAGTATGTATACTTCACCTCACTCCTCTCCCTGCTCTTTTGTTATTAAATATTCACTAAAGGAAGTGCTTCTTGAGTGTCAGTGTGCTTAGAATGATGTTGGGATATGCCCCAGCTCAGCTCTAACAGAGAGAAAATCTACTGCACACCAAGTATTTTCTGAATGGGTGGTCTCTTCCTCGTGATTCTAAATGAGTGGTCTCCTCCTGCTGATTCTGAGTGGGTGGTCGCCTCTTCCTTATTCTGAATGGCTGGTCTCCTCCTCCTAATTCTTAATGGGTCGGCTCCTACTGATTCTGAGTGGGTGGTCTCCTCCTGCTGATTCTGAGTGGGTGGTCTCCTATTTCTGAATGGGTGGTCTCCTCCTCCTGTTTCTGAATGGGTGGTCTCTTCCTCCTGATTCTGAATGGGTGGTCTACTGATTCTGAGTGGGTGGTCTCCTCCTGCTGATTCTGAGTGGGTGGTCTCCTCATCCTCATTCTGAGTAGGTGGCCCCTTCCTCCTGATTCTGCTATTTTTCAGATGTGCCCAAACTTGATGCTTTTCCTGCTCTCTATAATCAGCAGTCATTTTGGTCTTCTCAAGATAGGCTGTTTCCATCTATAACTTGCTTGAAACTTCTTATATAATGTTATCTTAACTCTGGATTATAATTTTTGACTTTTCTATCAATGAACACCTATATGTGTGTATTTGGTTGCATTGCACAGTTTCTTCAAGAAGAACCAAATAAAAGCAAATGTAAGATCTGCTCCCTGAAACAAAGCAGGAACAGTCGTGTCCATTGGACTTTGAATGAAGATAATTCTGTCTTTTTCTACCTATTGAAACAGCTCTCCTCATGCTGTGATCAAATGGCTTTCAGCAAGATGAAGCTGATGTAAGTGAGTAATGGGTTCTGTTCACTGACATACACATCTAGATAAATGTACCTTCCTCCTTTCACTCATTCTTGGCAGGAAAACTTGTGCTCTCTGAGCTTTAAGGTCACGGAGAGCTATTCACTCATCACCATGCAGATGGCCTCTCTGAAGTCACTCTTCTCCATTCACATACATTCAACCTTCTCACCATGCAGACTGGAGCAGCCCTCAAGATGGACTGAGTGAGCATCTCTTCTGAAACCAAGCTCCTGCCAACTTGAGACTTGGCCAAGACTGCATGGAGAGAAAGCAGCAAGGCCTAAATAATTACACTAAGAACCAAGTACAGAGATGTGTAGGGAGAAATGTTCATGGAGTATCCTATATCCAAAACCTTCCAGAAGTCACTCACCTTGACAGGGCCTGTAGAGGTTCTATGTTTACAGGGTTTCAGCATTCCCTGAGAAACATCAGGTGTGAAAGATAGATATCCACTGTAACAAGCTGATGTATATCAAACTTGATATAAGGAATAAACATGGCCATTTGACTTCCTGGTGATCTATTCTGAAAGTCCGGGTCATGGTAGTCTTGGGAGGGATATCTACTTCTAATGACACAACATACTCGGATCTCACATAGAGACATGTATTTATCACCTTAAAAGAACCGTCAAATGTAGAGCAAGTGAGTGACATACAGCTGTGTTATGCTCAAGAGTCCACCCCCCTAAGACAAGACATATTGATCTGGGAAGCTTAAGGGAGAGAACATATGATCATAATTGCCTCAACACAGACTCCATGATTGGCTAGGTGGAGAGTGGAAAAGAACGTTTGTTAATGACCTGGGCCCTCTCTATGGCAAAGATTTTAATAACTAACTGTTCACCTTCAGAAAACTAATGGACTGGTCCACCCATGCTTTCCTAAGGAGCAGGTCACATCACTGCAAATGTTCCTTTACAACATAGCCTGAGAGTGTTTTCTGGGGGAAAACTAAGCAGTTAAGAAACCTATGAATTCACTCAGAGTACAGAGTGTCATGGTACTCATTGAAAAGTTTACAATTCCAGGGCTTCAGAAGAAAACTCACACTTCCATGTACATTTTAATGTTCTGCTAATTCCTTCCTGTCTTCTCCCTTGGCCACGTCTTTCTACCT
Source organism: Zapus hudsonius (assembly GCA_004024765.1). Taxonomy (NCBI): domain Eukaryota; kingdom Metazoa; phylum Chordata; class Mammalia; order Rodentia; family Dipodidae; genus Zapus; species Zapus hudsonius. The sequence continues at coordinate 10,524 of PVHP010034126.1, forward strand.
CAGAGTTTCCTGATCTCAATGGTGTTTCCATAACACATTTCTGTCAGACTTTCTGAGTCCTTCGTGTTCTTCAAACAATTTGATACACAGGTTGAAATGATTAACTTGATCTACACTCTCACTTGACAATATCAGCAAGCAGAGTTCTAGCTACAACAGAAGAAGCATTTTGCACACTTCAGCAAAATCTGTCTCAGAAAGACAAATATTACATGTTTTCTCTCATTTATCGCCCTATACTTATACAGATACATAAGATAATATATGTATGGAAACCATGAGAATAAAAGTGAAACTGTCCTGGCCTCAGGGGAAAAGGAGAACTAATGAAAGGAGAAGCTTGAAGAATAAGGTCTGGTGTAAGCGGAGATGCTCATTGTACATTTATACACTTGCACAAGCATGGCTTAATCATGGCTTACACAATTAAAAATAAACCAGAAATAAATCAATTACCTTGAGAGGGACTAAAGAACATTCTAGAATATGGTGTTACCATTATTCTTATAAGTACTTTAATACTATATCTGCTTATGATAACTAATCTCTTACAATTAACTTATCTTCAGAACAATAATATTTACCCTAATATACTTCGAAGGCTCCATTTCACAGAATTTACAATTGAACTTATTTGTTACTGTGGAGAAATAGTGATTAATATTGATTTTAGGTGTACTGTCTCCAAGAATAGTCCTATTTTGTATGAATGCATGTTCAATGGATCTTTCCCTGTTGATTTTAGCCGACTCTCCTCCCCCAACATAGCAGATAAGGAAACTGAGCATCAGCGACTTCAGTGTTTTCTTTTTCTTCTTGAGACGAGGTCTTAGACTTGCTCTTTAGCAAAGAATGACCTTGAACTCCCGATCCTCTTATCTCCACGTCTCTTCAGAGTGCTAGAATTCCAAGTTCACTCCACTACACCTTGTGGATCTGGGGATTGAAGCCAGGGCCTCATGCATGCGAGCAGAGCACTCTCCTATCTGAGCCATGTCCCTCGCCTGAGCCAAGGATTTCCGATGAGCACATACTATGAGGAATCTGAAACCTGGCTGTATCTGAATCACCCATGACACAAGAACCGTGGTGCATATAGCAGGCTGTTTAGTTACCTTCGTATTATGGACCATGAGCAGCTGATGGGAGGGAAGGTTTGAGTCTCAAGGGGACGTTTCATGATGGCAAGGCAGGGGTAATGGTGCAGGGGCTTGGCATCACGTCATACCTTAGCAGGTTAAAGAGAGCGGCAAGAGAGTGAGCTGAGCTAGCACTGGAAAGCTGCAGGGTCTGGGGTGGGGGGACTGCATGGTAATAAACCCCAAGGTCCATCCCTAGTGACAAGCCTCTACCTCTACAGGTGCTACCAGCTGAGCACGAAGCATTCAAACCACCAATTTATGATGGACATCTAACTCATCAGTACACAGACCTCCTGGGACAATTACACAACAGCTGTCTTCACTCACCAATGAGGATCCTGCAGTGGGAATCCACAACACAGAGGTGAATCCCCCTTGTCTTGATATGAGAACTTACAAGCAATGCGTGAGCTTGCTTTCTTCAGAGTCATCTGGTAATTTATGTTATGCATTAGGAAGTTAAACATGGAATTGTCTCATTATACTAATTTGAGTAACCCTAATAAAATATTTCATCATGGTAAGATTTAATATGCCGTTGTTCAGAATGAAGTCCCACAAGGAGAAAGTTCCACTGATATAAAGCACACTGCATAGTTAATGCAAGACCATCAGGGTGAAGTGATTTTCAGTGGCCTGAAAGGAACAACTGAGGTAAAGTATTTAACAGGTGTCACAGTCCTTTAGCCGGCTTATGTCTTGGCCAGGCTTCTGTGCACCAGCAGCAGCTGGGACTCTCCTGAGTCTCAAGGTTGAATAGCTGATTTTCCAGCTGCAAGGATAATCTCGGGTCTTAAATTTAAGCCTAGACATTTCCCAGCCATACTGTACTTCCCAGAGAGAAACCACGGGTTGGGAAGAAGGCCGGGAGCTTCTGTGCTAAAGGCAAGGCCTCTGGTGGGGCAGGAGATGCAGAGAGGCAGACTTCCTGCTGGCCTGTGTGCTGGCCTGCATGAGAAGCCCACAAGGAAGCAGCAGGCTTCAGACTGAGCTCCTCTAAGTTTTCCTTGTGAATGTGATCAGGACACTTTACTCTGGACATCAATACCATGAGAGACTTGAACCTATAAACTTGCAGGTTACATGGAATATAAAACTCCTGCCCTCTATCTCTACTTTGCCCATCTATACAACCTCCAAAAAGGTACTTTTATTCAGGTAATCACTTATATTTAAGAAGTATTATTTTTATCCATGTTTCACATCATCACTCAAAAAGTAGAGTAATAATCTGTAGGCCAGTACCATGTGGCAATCTGGTCATGGAACTTCTTGTGGTCATAGTAGAGGTAGCATGTTCCACTTCCCCCCTAATAAGTGAGATTAAAATATACATACTATTTCAAATTTCCACAAAAAAAACACTTTACCTGGAAATAATTTCATATGAGCAATACAGTATGCTGTATAAGAATTGATTTAGCCATTATATGATGATGTATATTTAAGCCCTGTGCAATTTTTTGGCTAGTGCAAAGAGAGCTAAAAAGAAGCAGCATTTATGGTTCCAAGTTACATTAAGTTTCTGAGTTAAAGGTGTGACCATTTAGAAGTAAGACTAGGATGACAAAATGATCTCCATCTACTTCTCCTTAAGTTTTCCAGACACACACAAAATATCCTGACCTCCCTGTGTGCTTGCAAAGACTTTCCTTGTCAGCTACGGCTTCACAAACACACTGCGCGCTGAGCGACCATGCTCTTGACCAATCAAATTGGAAATCTTTTCCTCCACTATCTTTTGGGCTTTCTCTTTATAGTGAACATATTTATATTTATTATCCATGATTATTCAGGTCTTGACTCCTTGTTGACTGATTGTGAGATTATGAGAATTCTACTTTTCTAGATTCATGTGTTTTGAGGTAGATATATTTGGTAGACCCAGCTAACATCCCAGATGCCAATATTTCTGCCTGGTGTGAGTCCTCTCCGCTGGCTCTAAGCATCTTCTGGTCTTCTACTGCTACCACCAGAGAGGAGGAATGGTGGAGAGAGTTGTCTTCCGTCTCCCGATTCCTGGCTCTCCATCTTGGAATGTGCCAAGAAAGAAGACCGAGTGGTACTTAGAAACCAAGAGTGAGCTCTGGCCAAGACTCAGAAAGAAAGTCAGTCCAACACCCCTGCAAACCGAATCCTGGAGTGGCCTGGGTGACTGAAGAAGTAGCTCCTCTTCAGTTGAATCTCAAATGACAGTGATGTCCCTTCCAGCACACGATCAGACTCAGGAGGGACCAGGCTAAGCTGGTGTAGCCGTCACCTTCCCGTGACTGGGTAAAACCTCTGACCACAAGCACATGACAGAAAGAAAGGCATGATGTTAGCTCACAGCTTCAAGAGAAAGTTTCCCGTGATGGGAAAAGCATAGCAGAAGCAAAGCTTGTCTTCACAACTTGTCATCTCAGCAGGAAGGAAACCGCAAGTGAGAGCACACTCCAAACACCAGTGGGCTGGACCTCCCAAAGGATCCTCCAGCTCAGGACTGAGTTTGAGGCTCAGTCACACACGGCTATGAGGAACTCTACTTTCAGACTACTGGAGCTGCATGTCTGGAGTGGAGAAAATGTCAGATTACCTAACAAACACTACTGTCAGCTGACAGCTACACGGGCCACAGTGTGGATGTGAGACACACCTAGGCACACATTATCAGGGTGGGAGATGAGCCCTACCTATGGGCACGTCTCCCCTTTTCAGTCCTCAATGGCCCTTCATAGCACATGGACCTGATGACAAGCACAACATGGTGACAGACCTTCCCACAAATGCCTTTGGCCTTTTGTCCCTCTATTATTTGGGGATAAAAAATTGAGCACTGGTGATGAAGTACATCGATAACCCATCACGGCTGCAGTAAATACCACGGAATCTCTGGTTTGTCCTCATCTTCTCTTTCTCCGAGGTCCTGTGCTTACACAGCAAAGGGAAGAGATCCCACCTCAGGAGAAGTACTACTTGCCTCACCCTGTCACAGGCATTTTACACAGTATGTTTATGCCAGCTCTTTTTGCCAAAGGCTTCTTACTGTGCATCCATCATCAAACTCGAAAGAAAAACATGTTTGCTAGGAGATATAACCCACAGCCCAAAGCTCTGCTTCACTATTCCCTGGCGTGTCAGGTCAGAGACCCTCTTCTTTCCCTCTCCCGACACCACTGAAGAGCACTGAGAGAGAGGTGCTCCTATGATTGCCGTTGTAAAAGAAAGAGCACAATTAGTTCTCCTTTGTTCCATAATCCTCTTACATAATTCTTTTAAATTAAAAGGCTGAGAGATAAACTAATCATGAGGACCAAAATGACAACTGTAGGTGGACGCATCTCCAACATTGAAATGTCCAAACTCACTCCAATATTGAAATGTCACCGTCAGCAGCAAAAAGAAAACGCAAACACCTCAGATGGTTTACTCCGTGCACAGAGAGAAACAGTCATGAGAAAGAGGTAGGAAGGGATCTGGATATGACCTACCGTATTTTAAAGAATAAAGAATTTTATTTTCCAAATTCACATGTTTTAATCTATGTGTAATGGTTCAAGCTTATGATCCTGGCACCCAGGAGGCTGAGGTAGGTGAATTGTCATGAGTTTGAGGCCAGCCTGGGTTACACAGTAAGGTTCATCTCAGCCTAAACCAGATGAGACCCTGTCTAAAAAAAAAAAGGAAGAAGGAGAAAAGAAGAAGAAAGGAAAAGGAAAGGAAAGGGAAAGGAAAGGAAAGAAAGGAAAGGTAAGACCATATGCGTGGCTGGGCATGATGGAATGTGGGAAGGAGAGGCAGAAGGATCAGGAGTTTATGGGAAGAATCAGCTAGGGAGCAATTCCAAGGCCACCTTGCATTACATGAAGTTTCCAGCAAAATAAAACAAAATAAAAAGTACAATTAAGTAACATAAAGTAGATTTCATACTTTCCATGTCAATGTATTACACATGTTGGACATGGAACATGCATAAACATGTACGTGTGTGTTGTATATATATATATATATATATGTATATATATATATATATATTCCTGGAAAAAAAGAAAATCCTAATGACTGAGTTTGCATAATAATTACATTTATTGAAAACAATAAAATGGAAATGTAAATTAATGGTAAAGTGGGTAGGGGTTATAGAGGAGAGAAATGGGGACACCTCCTCAAGATTTGCTTATGCAATGTATATACTTACTCATAATAAAGATATTAAATAAATAAAGAAATTTACATTTCAGGAAGAAAGTATCTGATCAATTCTCTTAATTTCTTTCAACTGTTTCTATGTTATCAAAGGCCCTCTTTTATTCTTTTTGTATTAACTTTTTTTATCAACTTACAAATAATTGGGTTTCCTCATGGTTTTTTCATACAATTTTGTTTTCCACCCCTCTTTCCCTCTCCCCTCTGGTACCCTCCCCCAATATTTTTATAACTTATCAGACAAGCCTTCTCTGTCCACAGCTGTACTGTACATCAAAGTATTACAGTGCCCTTACTACACCAGTAATGAACAAATAGGTAGTTTGGCTCATGGGTGACAAAATTGCTGTTGGCCTTTGTAGAGGCTTTTACTTCTGTTTTTTCTTTTGTGGAAGAAAATCAAAATCTTTTCTTCCAGGATAATCCAGGCCCACTTTCTGCTAACCCCGACAAGGACCATTTGAACCTTAGCAAAAGGCTGGGGTGTGGCTGGCCAGTGCCCTCATGGGAAATGAGTACTCAGCTCAGAGCCAGCAGGCAAAGCTCATGAAGAACATGAAAGGAGGTAATTGCCTAAGGTGTGAGTTCCAAAGATGGTGCATGCTCAGGCCTTCCTCGCCTCCCTCTTTACATGAATATTAACTTTTTGAAGAAAATCCCCAGCTGCAGCAATGGAAGAGGTGTCATGTCCAAATAAGAGGACAGGGGCTGGGGAATGTCTCAGTGGTGAAAGGCACTGGGTTGGTTGCAATCCCGTCAGCCTGGATTCAATTCCCCCAACCACCAAAGTAAAGCTGAACAGGTATTCCTTTGAAGTTTAAAGAGTCCCTAATTCACCCAATCTCTCTCTCTCTCTCTCTCTCTCTCTCTCTCTCTCTCTCTCTCTCTCTCTCTCTCACACACACACACACACACACACACACACACACACACACACGTGCAAATTAATAAAAGTTGTAAAAATAAGAGGAAAATGCATTTATCTGATGTAGGGATTCTCCAGGCATGAGAAAGATGTCTCCTTAGAATTCACAAGTAATTTCAAAGGCTTTTAATTCATTAGAGATCATTCCTCAGATAAGTCAAATTTTAATCTAACATTTAGCTCTTCCTTACATAACACTAATCACATCAGAGTATACTAAGCAGTAAAAGCTAGAAATTAAAATAATTCAATGAAATGGTATTTTATATGAAAGAGTATAATTATTCCTTGAAGTCTTCTTATATTATAAACTCTCTGGTCAAGGAGCTTGAATGTTGGCTTTGTTGTAAATTCATATTAAAATGATGAAAGAGCATGGAGTGAGAACACAATGGAGGCACTAATGATACAGTGAAACATCTAAAATAACTGCACAGGTTCACGACATACATATTCATTATGAAATCACTGTGGGCTAATTAGCTTGTGAAGAGTAATGCATTGATTATTGGCTCTCCTTACCTTTTATTTAGAGGTGGGGGAGAAAGAGAGGATAGATCAATTTAACCTTTGTGTACATAAACTGAAATATAAATCTTTTATCTAAAATATAATGTATCTTTATCTTATTGCTAAATATTGAAGGTTGGTAAGTTGGTAAGTATGCATATATCCATTTCTTTTTAACCATCTCAAAGAACTGTATTTTCCTTGTCGCCTAGTACTCAGGCTAGTGTCCTCCAAGTTCAACATTACCTGTGTTCTTTGTGTTCGCAATTGCCTCCAGGTGTAACAGAAATACAGATTTTGGCCAAACCCCATGCCCACTCATTGAGATTTGAAGGAGAAGTTCTGAAATCCACATTGAAACAAGATTGAGACAAGGATTTTCTTGGGCACAGGTAACATTCATCAGAACCTTCAAAAACTCTATACCAGGCTAGAGAGGGCTTCACAGTTAAGCTGCTTGCCTGAAAAGCCTGAAGACCTGGGTGACTCAGGTGTGATTCCCCAGTACCCATATAAACAGTGATGTGCAAAGTGGCGCATGCATCTGGAGTTTGTCTGCACTGGCTATAGGCTCTGGTGTGTCCATTCCTACTCCTATTCTCTCTCTCTCTCTCTCTCTCTCTCTCTCTCTCTCTCTCTCTCTCTCTCTCTCTCTCCTTGCAAATAAATAAAAATGTTTTTCACCCTGCTGTCTACACTGAGGAAAGGGACAGGCACATCTGCTCTGGTAAGCAGTGACACCACGACGTTTCCCACAGAAGCTGTTCTGGGCCTGCAAGGCTCTTGGCAACACCCACATGCCTAGACATTTTTGTGAATTTTACTGAAGTTGAAGATTTCTAAAATACCAAAATGAAAAATAGTAATAATAAATAACTAATATACACATTTTAAATTTAAGCAATATCTCACACTCCCCACTCTGGGATTGCAAATGCATTCCAAAACTGACTCAGTGGTGGAAGCGGCAGGAGAGCGGCCTCAGCAAGCTTCCTTCTTCTTGATGTCATGTCAGCAACGATGGTTCTGATCACACAGCTCACTCATGACCTACCACAATACAAATGATGGGACAGAGTAAACTAAGATCAGTTCTGAGGTGATCTTCCACACAAATCTGGATGGATTGAACACTGGACATTTCCCTTCTTCCCTTCCTTTCCCTGGGGTGAAACTAGCATGATCTTAAGGAGATCACAACCCTGAAGCACAAAGGCTTTTAGGGACATAGAAGCTCCAGTCACTGGGTATGTGTGTCTGTGTTCATCACAGGTTTGTATGGATGTCTGTCTGTGTGTGTGTGTGTGTGTGTGTGTGTGTGTGTGTGTGTGTGTGTGTCTATCTGAAGGCCAGAGCACACCCTTGCTTGTCCTTCCTTAAGTATACAACCCACTTCTTTATAAGACAGGCTTTCTCGTTGGCCAGGAGTTCACCAATTCCACTAAACAAGCTGGCCAGCAACCTTCTGGAACCACCCATCTCTTCTTCCCCAGTGGTGGGATTGGAAGAGGGCATCAAGGTGCTGGTTTTAATGTGGGCTCTGGGGACAGGTCTTCATGCTCACAAGGCCAGCACATTACATGCTGAACTATCTCACCAACCCTTCCAGAGGCTATGTTTAGCAGGTATGCATGTCTATATGTCTGTGTTGTTTTGCTTTGGTTCTTCCATCAAGAAAGTTCTAGATGTCAAATTGCCAAGGAGGGTCAAAGTAACACAGACTGTGACTCAAGTCAATGTACTGGATGACAGGCCTCAGCTGAAGGTTCACGACCCATTCCCAGTAAGTTTTGCTAAAGGAGAGGAGGTGCCTAGTGCAGGAGAATGCTTTCATCCAGCCAGAGAAGAGATGGCTGAGAGACCAAAAGATCAGGGAACTTCCCAGAAGCATTGGGTTCTTTCTCTCTCTAGAACGGCAGGCTTAAAGGTTCCTACCTTTGAGCTTCAAAGGGGAACTGTTTCACACTGCAC
>PVHP010034127.1:0-19241 GCA_004024765.1 Zapus hudsonius
GAGTTTAGTAGTCACAGATGGGGGAACAGAAAACAGTACTCTTTTACCAAAACTAAGCACAGACATCACTAGCTCTCCACTTCACATTCAATCAAAAGATATACAGTGTTTGATATTATTGAGTTAGAACTGATTTTAAACATATTTGTAATATAGCAAAGAGATTCAGCTGAAATTCACCAACTATTGTCTCCACTGAACATACAGATAAGAATGTAATTGATCAGGTAATGTAAGTTGGGTGGAGACCCACATTTCCTCTTTAAAACAGACTAGCCATTGATTGTCTCAGCCCTGCTATAGCCCTGAAGAATTACAGGCTTCATATTGCCTTGCTTTACCATTTTTCATAAGAAGCCATAAGTATGGAATTTATATGAGATCTTTCCAGTTTTTAATGTTAGCAGTTATCGTTTAAAATATTTATACAGTCGCTTGGGGAAGAGAATATAGTAATTTCTAGATCTGCCCTCTGGGCTATCAGCTTAGATTGTCTGCAAAAGTTGTTATGCTCTTCCTGGTTATTTTCAGTTTTCTGAAAAATTCAATGTGTTTACTTTCAAACAAATGACAGTGGTTATTCCACAAGTTTTGCATGTTGTAGTTCAGGTGACACACATGATAGGGCAGATACCATCATGCCTATGTTTCATTGAAATCACTGAGCCAGTAAGTTTGAGACTTAAGCTTGTCCCCAGATCATGGTGATATGGTGATGTCTTTCAGCTCCTGTGACGTCAGATGCTTCTGTGCAGAGTGACCTCCCATTCCACTTTCTTTTCTTCTGCAGCATGTTTATGCATGTGTGGCACTAGTGTATGTGTGTTTTCCTGCTTGTGTATGCATGCAGGTGCTCATGTGCACTGATGTGAGAAGTCTTCCTCAAGTGCTCTCTATTTTTTTTGGGGGGGCAGGGTCTCTCACTGAAGCTGGGGCTCACTAATTAAACTATACTGACCAGCAAGCTCCAATGATCCTCCTGTCTTTCCTTCCCCAGCACTGCAATTATAGGTACACAAGGCCATGCTGGGTTTTTACTTGAGTACTGGCGATTCAAACTCATGTCCTCAAGAACTTTATCAACTGAGTGATCTTTCCAACCATCCATTTCTCTTGCACTTGTGCTCGCTCGCGCTCTCTCTCTCTCTCTCTCTCTCTCTCTCTCTCTCTCTCTCTCTCTCTCTCTCTCTCTCTCTCTCTCTCTCTCTTCCCTCCCTCCCTCCCACATTGTCTTTATTCTTTCATTGTCAAAGTAAAGAATAGGTCATGGGTCACCCTAAGTTTGTAGTGATCTGTCTCCTTTCAGCCTCACAAGTCAATTTTGGGACCCCAGATGGAGGAGGCTGTGTAGGAGTCTCTTTGCTTTCAATACCAGGCACATAGAAGGAATAAGTGAGTCTATGTCGAATTGAATGCACTCAAGGCCTGGCAGGGAAACACTGTCACTGTGCAGCTAGACAGCTAGGCTATGTGCGGCTATGAGTTCCACCATGGTGGCAGGAGCTAGGGGCCGGCTGGTGACATTCACCCACAGGTAGGAAGTAGAGAACACCAAATGCTAAGCTCCACACTCATCTTTTTTATTTATCCAGATTAATCCTTAGTCCCTTACAGTGGAGAAACTGAATTTCATAATTTTCAAAAGTATTTTGTTAGTCAGAAAAGAAAAATATTTATCTAAAACTATACAAATAGGTTCATGTATTTATTCATAATAAATATAAGTAGGTAATTTAAAGCATAACATATTTTCTATCTTGCCAGAGATGGGTATTTTTTTCTTCTTTCCTGAGGGAACTTTTAAGAATGTGTTTAAATCCCCTTGGCAGTTTGAAATAATCATTAATGTTTACAGTTACTATGGCAACTCGAAATGCTGTCAGTTGAGTAGGAGAAAAACCTGAGAGTGGAAGATAAGCTGTGTCAATTATTGAAAAGCTGTCAAACAGCCAATTTAAAGTGACAGACAAAAAAACTTGAAATAAAAAGTGGGCAAAATGCATCTTTACTAACATGCAGTTAAAAACATCAGTTTTATATTTTCTTGCCACTATTGTAGAAGCATAATTAACTTTTCTTTTCATTCACTTTCACAAGAAAGAAGTGTTTTCTATTGGTAAGAAATGGCTGCTTGCATAGTTTTTTATTCCACAGTAATCTTTATCTGTCTCTACTGGATACTTCCTTGCAGCTTCCTGAGCTCTTTGACACAGATTATTTAATTTTACCATTATAACAACACACTGAACCTGGTAAAGTAATATCCAATTTTATAACAGCAGAGAGGGGAAAACTCTGCCTCTCCAGGCAGGGCTCTCCCCACTTTAGCCTCTACTCATTTACAGGGAGGCAGTGCCTTAAACATTCTTCACCCAGGTGAGGAAACCCACACTCTTCTTCCTGTGAAAGCCATCACAGATCTATTACAGTTCTTTTCCTCCCAAATTTCAGCACATCCTCAAAACCCTAAGCCAGCACTCTGGACAGCCAATACCAATTATGCAGAGCACTGTAGTCAAGTCAAAATCTATTTGCATTCCCTGCCCTGTAATGATTTCTCACCTTGGCTCAGAGTTTTATTGTTTACAAATAGTTTTCACATAGATGGTCTAATTTGGCCATCAAGTCTATAAGTGAGGGCTTGTTATCCCTTCCTTCCATGTGAGAAAATTGAAGCTTAGAAAGATTAAGTGATTCCATGAGAAGCAGAGTCTGAAGGAATGCATCTCCTCCCCTGCCACTCTTTTGAATAAATAGGGCAGTCAGCGAAAAAGTAGAGTAAGTGTCTAGTCCTGTTATGATGGAGAGAGAAGAGAGAAATAGAGAGAGAGACACACACAGAGACACAGAGAGAGACAGAGACAGAAAATGGAGGAGGGAGTGAAGAAGAGATGGTAAAAGGAAAAATAATTCTTGCCAAGTGCTTCTTCCAATTTCTGACAGAGGAAAGTGTTGGGTAGTTGTTTCATTTTGTCCTATAATATTCTCCAGGTATAATCAGTAATATATAGTCTATGAGTATAACTTTACCACTAAGTTCCCAAATGCATTATTTTTTATTATATGACAAACTTCAATCCATCATCCTTTCATATCTGTTTCTAGAAATTGAAAGAGCACAGTAATTTTATTTATGATTTTTGCTGCTCAATTTTATTAACAAAATAAGCAATATAAAAGTGGTCAGAAGATTTAATCTTCTGGCTTGATTTTAATGTTGTTATGATTAATCATTTTTCCATTTCTTTTTAACTTTCCTCTCTGGAAATCAGATAGTATCATCTTATAGATGTGAATCAAATGAATTAACATAAGGTAAAATAATTTCAGAAAAATAAAATACTACCGTCACATTGTATAGCTTTATAAATTTTAAATCTTGGCCTGTTATGTTAATATAGGTACATGATTTAGAATTGATTTTTAAAATATATATAAATGAGTATGCAAGTCAGCAAATGCTTCTGCTCATAATTTTTGCCTTATCAACGATAGTAATAACAAAACTCAATGTTTTTTAAATAATAAACTGAGCTAATTATTAAGTGTTCATAATATTACAAGTGATCCTCAGTCACACTATGACTTATATATTATTGCCTTCATTTTCAGATGAGAAAATTGAGCCTTAAATAGAAATTAAGTAATGTTTTATGTTCACAGATTCATGGGAAAGCAAGATTCTAGGCTCAGCTCTAACTTTAAATCTTGGGACAAAGTATACTGATTATAGTCAACTGAAATAAATATAATTATTTAAAAGAAAAATAAAATAAGATTTTACTAAGATGTCAAATAAAAAGTTGTGTTTGATAGATATTATTTTTCTCCTGAAATTTTTGTTATAGTTGACATTTTTCTTGCAAGTATTTTATTTTATTACCTTCAAGGGATTACAAGAATTACAGATAAGAATTCTCCAATTCTAAAAGGCAACTCACATAGAACAATCATAAGCAGAGGGGGATAGATGGCAAATAAGTATACTGGTATTTTCCAAAGAACATCTTAATGGACTTACGTAAGCTATGGTAAAAAGATGTGACTATTAAATATGAGATGGAAAGTGTGAGATCACTAAGAAAAAAAAAAAGAAATGATATGGGTTTATGTTGGCTAAGAGACTTTAGATCACAGAAAACAACACTTGCTATCTATTTGGAAAGTTATTTGTTAAAACTTTATTGACAGTTTTCAAACATAAACACAACGTGTTTTGATCATAATCTCCTCCAATTACTTTCTTTCCCCCACCCTTTTCAACTGAACCACCTCTTGTTTCCAACTCTTTCCTCTTCTATTTTGATGTCTTTTTTTGTCCTCCTCCTTCCTCAATAACACTATGTTGATGGGCCCCATATTATGTAGGTCTTGTGTATGTAGTGACAGCTACTACGAATTCATGAATTTACCAACCACTTTGGGTCTGAAAGACAGCATTCCAAAGATCTCCCTGACTCTTAGACTTTTTTCTTCCACCTCTCCTGCAATGGTCCCCAAGGCTGTGAGAGAGATGTCTCATTACTGCTGAAAACTCAACTGTCACTTTTTCTCAGAACTTTGATGAGTGTGAGTCTCCCCAGTGGTCACCACCATCTGAAAAGGGAAGTTTCTCGAACCAAAAGTGAGAGCAGCATTAAGATATGGGCATAAACATAAAGATTTATGGGGCTATTTGGTGAACATAATATATCCAATTAGCCAAACAACAGTAACAGGGCCATACACATCTGTAATCCCAGGTCCATGGAGAGCAGAGAGCCAGGAATCGCTGGGGATCATGGAAGCAGCAGATTTGGGGTCACTGAGAGACTGTGTCTGAAGGAAACATGCTGATAAGAGGAAACACCTTATATTCTCCTCTGACCCCCCCCCCCATGCTCACATAAGGTGTGTGAGCTACACACAAAGGCATACATCACATGCAACACACATCACACACTATGTGTTTTTGAGGACCTGGGGATGTAGCTCAGTGGTAATCCCCATGAGGCCCCAGGTTTAAAATCCTAGCACTAAAAATAGAAATTGCTATGGAAAAAATATAAAGAATCAAACAAATAGTGGACTTTCTAATGTATTTATAGTAAGTAACCTTAATTAAAAGTAGAAAGAAAATGTGCCCACATGATCCAGTCTTAAATTCTTTGATCATGGAGAAATTGTAGTCCAGGGTTGGCTGCCATCGTTGGGTAGCTGAGATCTGGCCAGGTCACAGTAATATTATCTGGTGACTTGAGAAGCATCATCAATTTATATACTTTACCCTAAATTATGTGTGTGGGCTGGCTGATTCCCTGTGAGCTTCCTTTGTGCATCTACTCGTTACCCTTGGTTTACTTGTGAATGATTCATCATCTTTCTTTGCCTTTCAGTGGAAAGTGGCATCAGAGAATCAGGGAAAAAAACAGAGGAAATATTCTTAATGGGAAAAATATTAAGCATATTGATATAAAGCATATACCTCTGGATATTACAGATGTGTGCCTTTCTCTGGTGGCCTGATTTTGATGTGCCATTGCTGGTCTAATGAAAGTACCATGGCCTTGTATTTATGGGTAATTTATTTGTCCCAAACACTCTGGCCTGGAGTTCAGTAATGACACTTTTGCTCCAGGAAACTTCTAGTATTTGGAAATCCTGATCAACTCAATGCATGCGTCCTGGGCTTGCTTCAGAATGAAGCTTATTTCCTGCCATATGTATGCTTGTCTGCAAGTAGTATTGAAGGCTGGTTGGAAGAGATGAGCAATGAAACTATCTAAATACAAGAAAAATAAAGTTTTAATAGGTGACATAATGTGTGAATTGCTCTCTGGCAAAAAGAAAAATACAGCAAAAGTTCTTTTGGTTGTGAAAGAGACAGCACGTAACTTTTGCACTAGAAAAGCACTCTAGAAAATGTCGTGGTTGAGATCTATGGAAACTGGAAAGGCACCCTGCCCTGAGCCAGGGAGACCCAATAACTGGACCTCTGCCTGGCGTCAGTAATTATTTTTGTACTTCACCTTAAGCAACTCTGCTTAGCAGTATAAATCTTTGTGAAAAGACAATTTAATGGTGAAGTGCAAAAAATATATATACAGCGCTCCATATACAAAACCAGAGCAGTACACTCCCAGAGGAGGATGTTTTATATGCATCCCTCATACTCCCTAGAGATTCCAGAGCTGAGGTGGGCATATTCTCCCAGTGTATGGACTTACACCAGAAAGAATGTAGAAATCACAGACTGCATCACTGAGAGATTTTCTATGAAAGGACATGAAAACAAGCTTCATGCATTTCACTTCACCCAGGAGGCCATGGGCCCTTAGGGACTTGTGTGGGCAGGAGGGACTCACTCAAAGCTGTGTTTTAGTAGGATTCATCTGGCAATGTGGTAGTTAGGGCTGAATTCTGCCAATAGCAGGACATTTTCAGGCCAGTGGCAGAGAATGGTGAATGGGCAAGTAAGCAAAAATGTCCACAAACCCACAACCAAAAGACTCGAATACTGGTTGGAGCATCTTCTCCACAGTGCTTCTCACAAAGGATCTGGGAACAAAGGATTTATGAAGTGTTGAGTTGGAAGGTATTTATCAGCTGGTTTCCTTCTGTCATCCTATGACTAGAAGATTAGTGTTCCTTCCTGATATTGACCTTTGATAGATATCTCTGTGGCTGGTGTGTGATTTCTACATTAGTATTTTACTATTGATTGTCAGAAAGTATCTATATTACAGTTCTTCTAAAATGAGTTTTGGGTGTGTTCATGAGTACTCTATAAAATAGGATACTATCTTTGATTTCTTAAAATACCAAATTTCTAACTAATAACTGAAAGTAACATTCTTTTCCCCCATGAGCAATGTTAACATCAGTCCATCTTAGTCAACTAGAGTTGAGACTAATTTACTGGTTTGAGCATGCCTTATTTAGGGGGTCATCAATTATCACAAGTTAGCAGACTTCCAGTGTTAACACATTATCCTACCTTCATCCCGTGAAATGAGTTAGATCAGCTAATATTCATACCATTCTTTTGCTGACAAAATTATGCAGTAAAGAGTCAGTTTCTTTTGCTGTTGGTTCTGTGCCCTAAAACATGAGACAAACACTCAGTGGCCTTGGAGTCCTGGAGGACTTGAGTGAATGCTAGAGGTGAGCATGGATTGGAAAATTGTGCGCCTGCTCCTCATGGGAGGCTGTGCTCCACTCTGCCAGCGGCATTTGTGATGGACCAGGAGACTTGGGTCCTCAAATCTTTTAAAGAAGGAGTCTCTTCAAGTGTGGTCTCAGACCTGCAGTGTCAGCATCACCTGGAATCTTGTAAAAAAAAAATGCAAAGCTTTGATTTCTGGAGTGAAAAACTCCCTCTGGGAGTGGGGCCCAGTCTTCTGTACTAGAAAATCCCTTCCATTGGCTCATTCAAGCTTGAGTTTCTTGTAACAGACACTGTGCTGCTCCCTGGATGCTCTCCAGAACTCATGTCTCAGAACAGTGTTTAGGCTTCCAGGAGAGCTCACTATCTGGATGTCTACTTAATTTGCACATTGTTTAAAACATCCGAAAGCTGTAGAAGGCGCATACTCTTACACACTTGTCAAACCACTTCATCTATTCTGTGCTGTTGCTTTCCAAGCCTCCACTCCAGATCGCAAGCTTGCTAGCAAAAAGGAAGCTTTCCTGTTTGAAACATACAAGTTCTCTTTGCTTGGAGGATGCAGAGTTCACTGGCTGCAGACTTTAAAAATAATTCTTCCACTTTTTTAAAAAAATATATATTTATTGTCCATTATGAGTTACATTATTTAGTGGGCAAACAATGCATTGTTATCCAGAATTCCACTTTTTTACAGATACGTTTTGTAAGAGGAAAAGAGAGTCAGTATCTACCCCTGGGAGTCTAGAAGTATATCGTGAGGCTATCAGTTATAGGTACAAGTTTAGATGAAGCTCTCCCATTTGCCCTTAACACTCTTGTGAATCTTATATTCCTTCAATCAGTTTCTCATACCTGACTTCTTATTATGCAATCAGTGGGTTAAATTACTCTCAAGTTAAACACCTTAACCTCCAACCACAAATTTTTAAAGAAAACCTGAATCGTAAGAAAAATGTCCAATTTTCCCAGTAAAATAGTGACAATGAAGCAAGTAACACATAAAATTGGAGAAATTGGAAATAATATTCAAGAGCAATATTGAAGGATTAAATGCATTTAAAAAATGATACTTTTGAAATCTCCCTTCCCACACCGCCACTGCCACATGTGAGTGAGTAAGAAGGATGTACTAATCATATCACTGAATAAAAGCAATAGTCCGTTAGTCAGTAGCTTATTTTTAGAAATATTTGCCACAAAGCTAGATTTAGCACTAAGACTCATATAATCTCTGCCTCGCCATTTAATTCTAAATTTATTATGGATTGATTCTATTATCTAAAATACTTGAGACCAGAAGCCTTTCAGATGTCAGATTTCTTCCATTTTAGAGCATTTGCACATACAAAATGAGATATCTTGAGGATGAGACAACAAACCTAACACAAAATTCATTTATATTTCATTTATGCCTCATACACATAGTCCAAAGGTAAATTTAATGTAATTAGCTTTGTTTGTCAAACAATGTTTCATGTGGAATTTCCCATTTATGGAATCATAAATGATCAAATCATAAAGAGATCAAAAAGTTTTGGACTTTGGACCATTTTCCTAACTCGGGATTTTCAGATGTGGGATATTCATCCTATATTGTGAAGATGATGAAAAGGTTGGACTTCATGTGCCAACACAAAAGCCCTATATTGAGAATGATTCCAACTCTGTGTCTAGCAACTAGATATAATTGTCAGCCATGGATATGGGAGTGGCAACTTGTGGTCCAGGTGACAGATATATGTCATGCCTTCCCTGCTCTACTCAGGACTGATCAATGATGACAGCACTGTGTGAACCTTGAACAGTCCTGCTAAATCTGGTACCAGCCTGAACCTAATTCTCTGAGGAAGAGCATTCAGAATAGGGGTTTTGTCAGTGACAGCCAGGGTTCCAGTGACATAAGCTAAAAAGGGTCATTGCTGTTATAGGATTTAAGAGCCCATCAGTCTGTCATCAAATTAATGAAGGTAAACTATCTGTCGTTTCTCCACGCATGCATATTTAAGCTTCTCTCAGTCTCCTCCCCAACACTCCTGTTTCCTCAAGCATTGTTCACTGGGTGATAGGGCACACATTACTTTCTGTCATCATTTAGTATCTCAGTATAATCAGATAGGTCACCCTGAGGGTTCTTCTGGGTTAGATCACAAATCTGTCAAACAATGCACTGTTGGACTCTCTTGCTATTTATTCTCTGCTAATTAGTCTATAAGGCTTTTACTCAGTTCTCATTGGAGGTGGGAGTGCAGACTTTTAGATTACTTACAATTTATGACATGCTCCTTCCTCCCAAATTCAAAAAAAAAATTATCACTCTATGTACAACAAAAATATGTTTTATTAGAAGGAAGGAGAAAAAATCTGAACCTTAATAATTACATTATTATGTCTGGTGACCAGTACAATTCTTGGTTTAATAGGGCAAACATTTCTTTGATTTTATTGTTTTTCAAAACAAAAATAAAATAGAAAATACCTTCCATCTGACTAGCACTGAAACAAATACTCAATCCATGTGCCTCGACACCAAATCCAGAGATCTTTTCTTTCCTTTGTTCAGGAAAACTCTTACCTGATACCAGCCAGTTTCCCTAAGCACCTCCTGCATTTACCTATTCGTACTTCTATCCATCCTGGCGTCAAGATAAGTGCTTTTACAAACAGCTAGTACTTAGCAACTGCTTGAACCATTAATGAATCGATGCATGCATTCATTTCCCATTTCATTTGTGTGGCCACTTCAGACACTTTTTTCCCATTGATTTCCATAGAATCATCTCAGTTCAAATTCAACCCTGTGCAACAAGGAGGTCAGGTATAAATAACTAAAGCCAACAAAAGATCAAGACACTTTCTCATGCTATTCAAAGCTTTCAAAGCTAAAAATGGTTACAACAAAGACTAGCATCCATTTCTCCTATTATTTCTAGTATCCACAGCTATGATTTCTAGTATGCACTGCTTTAATCAACTAAGAAACTAAAGTGTGTTTGTGTGAGTTTGCACATGTGTTTGTATGTGCTCAAGAGAATAGATGTGTGATTGTGTGTGTGTGTGTATGTGTGTGTGTGTGTGTGTGTGTGTTTATTCTACATTCTAGTTCTTGAGCTTGCCAATAACTACTTGTATGATTCTTAGCAAGTTCCTGGACTTCTTTGGTTCTCATGTTCTTTCTCTGTCAAATGGGGTTGGTGAATTGGAGAACATGAGTGTAGAATTTGTGAAATTTCATTCTTAGAGAGACTTCGGGAGCATCTCACCATATTTCTTCAATTTACAGATAACAAAAGTAGACTACTTATAATTTCAAAATAAAATTATAAAATAACACATAGCTTCCAAACATAAACCGTTAATCCATATACCTCTACCTTTGCATCCCTGCCACACTCCAAAAGGGGAATTGTGTTCTGATCATGGAATTTCTCTAGACTTCACTCTCTGAATCTATAAAACCAAAGTGGTTGGAATAGAGACTTTTTGTCTTTGAAAGTTTTGAGGATTTTAAGAAAGGCACCTTTAAGAATGGGCATCTTTGCAACTTCTAGGAGTAGAACACATTGAAAGAAGGATAATGTACCTCTAGAAAGAAACTGGGGTCTAGAACAGTTAAGAGCATCCATCCAAAGATCGCATTCCCATGTAGTGGATTTGCTCAAGGAGCACCTGCATTTGAAAAATTCCCCATTGATTTACTTTTTATAAAGCAAAAGCCAAACATCCTTTACTCCTGGCCCACAGGTATACATAAAAGAACCTATTGAGAGAGTGAAGATTTAGAGTTAATTTCCAATAGCTTTGGATGCCACAAATACAAAACTATTGCTAGGCCCTTCTTCCTCAATTAGTATCACATTATAATTAGTCTCTGTGTTTTCAACTGAGCATGGGAAGTTTCACAATCTATTTAATATACTGCATTCCAAGTATCTGTTTACTCAGTTGTTACAAATTGCCAATGGGACAAAAACTGTCTGTCACTTCCAGAGCAATTAGTGTGTGAAAACTTATCAAAAGAAATCTGTCAAGTTTGAGTAAGTATAAATATTGTATGAAACTCCCTAAGGAAATCAAAGTGAGTGGGACACATTTTTTTTTTTTTTTTTGCTTGTGCAGTACATGAGAATTTATTTAGTTTTATTTACTTGGCTTTATTTTTTGGAAAGTTGGAAGCATTTTATATAACCCAGTGGATTAATGTTTTTCTCTGATAAAAATAGATCTGTTATTCAGGGAAATCTGCACTGTCTGTGACATGGCCCAGCAGTGCTGTTCTTTGCTTTAGAATGTCGAGTGCTTTCATTGTTTTCTGGTGAAGCACTGGAATGGAGTGACCCAAAGTACTGGGTCCTTGCCCACCTGGCCACTTTCTGACACTCCATCCTGAGCCTTTCAGGGCTCAGAATTTTCATCTCATCAAAGGGAAGAATCAGGACGAGTGTTTGTACTGGTTAGCGTTGGTATTCCTTCAGCTCTAATATTGTTTTGTTATTGGATTATATTCCTACCTCTTCTCCTTCTGGCCCTGAAAATAGATGATAGGTAGATTAGATTAGATTAGATTAGATTGATAGATAGATAGATGATAGGTAGGTAGGTAGATGATAGATGAAAGAAGAAAGAGAGAGAGAGAGAGAGAAGAGAGAGAGAAAGAAAGAAAGAAAGAAAGAAAGAAAGAAAGAAAGAAAGAAAGAAAATGATAGATAAACAATTCAAGTGGTGACATTTGTTGTGAAGAAAACCAATTTACCAACTTGATATCTTGGTTGGAGATTTCACTTTTGGGGGACGGACCTTGACCACCTGAGACTTCCCTGCTGCCCTTTGCTCTTTGGGACTCCACAGTGCTGACAGATGTGCAACTGTTCGGATCCTTCACACAATTTCTTTAAACTTTTTATTGACTTATGACTTATTTATTTATTTGCAAGCAGAGAGGAAGTGAGAGAGAGAGAGAATGTGGGTGCACCAGGGCCTCCAGCCACTTTTGAACTCCAAACGCATATGCCACTTTCTACATCTGGCTTTAAGTGGGTACTGGGGAATTGCTCTAACTGCTGAGCCATCTCTCCAGCCCTAACCTTTTTTTAAAGATGTGTAAGTTAATTCTGTGGGGTAATATGCAAAGAAATTGGTTTTACTGCAACAGTGTTATATGCTGTATCATCATGCTTTGTTCTTAATGCATCGTTCCTCACTCTCCCCTTTCCTATACTCCAGCCAGTCTCCTCTTTCCCTAAATAGGTCTGCTTCTACTTTCATATTCATATAAACATTCCAATACCTTCTCCTGCCAGTTTTCACTTTAGACATCTTCCACCCCTCTCAGTTTCCTTTCCAGTTTCACATCACACACACACACACACACACACACACACACACACACACACACACACACACACACACACACACACACACACACACTCACTCACTCATATACAAATGTTGTCTAGATTCTACTGATGAGAGAAAACATGGTATTTGCCTTTATGAGTGAGTCTGGCTTTTTCTTAACATAATGATCTCCAGCTCCATCCACTTCCCTACAAATTTCCTAATTGTCTTTGATACTTTTATCATTAGTTCCTTTCATTAACATGAGAAGTGGTTAAAGCGTCATCTTGATTGTGATTTGGCAAGGCCATAGCTATTTTTGTGCTTTCATTTGCTCTTTAGTAATTTTGAAAGTAAATTATTCTCACAATTTGCATGAAAGTTCCTGGAAATCTTGTGGTCAAGCCACAGAGTAAAGTTTGGCCCTAAGGGAGACTAGGTAAAATTCCATGAAAAACCACACCTTGGTGGCAAAGATCTGTAATCGAGCCACTCTACTCAGTAGCCTGAGCCAAAGAGCCAAGGTCTGCCTGGGCATTTTACTGAAATCATTCCTCAAAATAAAAGTAAATATAGCCAGGTGTGGTGGTACACACCTTTAATCCCAGCACATAGGAGTTCGAGTCCAGTCTGAGACTACATAGTGAATTCCAGGACTGCCTGAGCCTGAGTGAGACCCTACCTCAAAAAATCAAAAATCAATCAATCAATAAAAATTAAAAATGAGAAAAGAGGCTGGGCTATAGCTCATGTTAGAGTGCTTTCTAGCATGCACGGGCTCTTGAGTTCAATCCCAACTGCCAAATAATAAAATAATACAATAAAATAAAATGTAAAAGTAAAAAAAAATGATGCCATGACATCTTGTCCACCCTTACTCAGGTAAGAGGCCTGAAGCAAGTGTCATTACTGCATGTGTGTCTTGATATCAAGATCCAGTGGTAACTGGGAAGGTACACATTAATAATGTCCCGTATATCATGTGTCATGAAGATCTGAGTATGACTTCAATCGTGCACTATTATGTTTCCACCTTTTAAATTTATTTTTGACAATTTCATACATGTATATAATGTATTTAATATGTATGTATTATATTTAATCATAATCACCTCTCCCTACACTCTCCTCCCCATTCCACTAAACCTCGTCTTCATTCCAACTAATCTTCTCCCTGCTTTCATATTTTTCTTTTCTTTTTGTGACCCACTGAGGTAACTTAGGATTGCTTGCATGGGCGTAAGTAGAGGGTTATTTACTGGAGCAAGAACAACACGCTAGTGGATGCACACTGAAGAGCAAAACCTCTCTCTTGCCAGCAACCATGAACTAGCAAGAGCTCTTCTTTTTCTATATATTTTTAGTTTATTATTTTTGGTTTATCTTTATTCTCCAAAATTAGATACCTTGACTGAGTAAATATCATTCCCATTTCCCTCTCCCCAACCCCCCAATCCCCTGGGTATCCTCCTCGGTGGGCATACTGGAACAATCCATGTGGCAATGGGTTATAGATAGCACAAGAGACAACAAGGTTGCCCCTCCTTTATGAATTGTAGCTGAGTGGAGTAATGTAGAATCTACTACTGTTATATTATGCTGTTTTCTATTGTGCTATTTAAAGTTGTGTAATGGCTTTCCCTAATACTAAAATGCTTTAGTAAATTACCTTGCATATTACACTTACTTTTATTTTAAACTCCAAGCTTCTTTATTTTTATTTCAGAGAGAGAGAGAGAGAGAGAGAGAGAGAGAGAGGGAGGGAGGGAGGGAGGGAGCATGTATGTGCCAGGGCCTCTTGTCATGGCAAATGAACTCCAGACTCCTGCACTACTTTGGTGTCTGGCTTTACATGGGTCCTGGGGAATCCAACCCTGACTGGCATACTTTGGAAGCTAGTGCCTTTATCTGTTGAGACATCTCCCCAGACCATGCTTACTGATGTTTTTGTTTTGTTTTGTTTTGTTTTCATTGAACTAATAGCGTTAGTTCAGGGATTTACAAGCTGACTTTTGTGAGATACTCATAGAAAATTTAGAAAAGCAATATGCACATATGTCTGTGTGTGTGTGTGTGTGTGTGTGTGTGTGTGTGTGTGTGTGTGTGTGGCAGAGGGGTAGTAATTGCAGACAAGTGCCTTTATCCATTGGGCTCTCTCTTCAGCCTTAGGAGGAGAAATTGCATGACCCCATAGAAATACATTTAGGGGACTAAACACTTTCTGGAAAGTTCAAGGACAGAGGCATGTTAAACTTCTGCCAGTCCTGAAAGGAAAAGTTTAAGAGTCTATTTAATTTAATTCACTTCTTCTCCAAATATCTGTCATGTGACCTTCAGACTTTGGTAGAGGTGGCAATAGAGAACAGGAGAGTTACTAATCAAGGCCCACAGTTCAGGAGATGCTGCAGTGTTACTGAGTGTTGTTTGTGTCTCCTGTAAAGTAACAAGGCATTTAGGTCACAAACACAGTGAATGTAAAGAAATTACTTTCTTCATAAACAGATCAAATACCATATTAAGTAAATACATTTTGGGGAATGGAGAAGGGCCAGCAGGAGAAAAATGATCAAGAAGAAAGTTTAATTACATGTTAAATGTGAAAATACTAACTTAAAAATAACAAAAAGGAAAATTGAATTTTGATAAACTCTAAGCTGGTGAAGTACATGAGTAGCAACCATGTCTGTATAGCCCTTCATAGATTTCAGTGACAGTGTAAACCTGTGCTCAGTACATAAACCTCCCTCCCATTTTGCCCCAATTTGTTCATATTTATACATGTGGATGTGTGTGGTATGTGTACACTTTCCTATGCCTATGGGTGCATGTGTTTTTGGTTGTACATACATGTGTGTGCACACCCAAATGAAGAGCAGAGGCTGGTGTTAAGTGTCTCCCTTGATTGCTGCCCTTTGGTTTACTGAGGCAAGGCCTCTCCTTTGAACCGGAGTTCACCTATTTGGCTACTCTAGGTAGCCAACGTGACTTGAGAACCCCTGGCTCATGTCCTGAGTGTTGGGATTATAGGCAGGTCACCTTACCCACATGCCAATTATGTGGGTTCTGAGGAGCTGAACACTGGTCTTCCTGCGTGCATGGGAAGCCCTTTGTTCACTGAGCCATCTCCCCAGCACCTCCCATTTTAAATTAGCACCATTTTATGGATTAAGAACTTGAAAGCCAGAGAGTTTACTTTGCTTCCTTCGTGTATCACAGGTTTAATCTTTGGTGTCTTCCTCTCCCAGGTGCTTTCCCTCCAATTAGAAAGCACCACACAGATGTCTTTCTTCTTATGTCTGCTTTCTGGTTCAATTCCTCCCACAGACTCCAGAGCACCCCACAGCTACTAGCCACTGTAAGAGTTTTGAAAAACATCTGCAGGGAAAAAAGCAAAATTGATTCGGGTGTTTGATGACAAAGCTCTTTGGAGAAGTGTGAGTCGATTAATATTGTTCTGGAAAATTCTTCCTAACTTCTACCTGGTGGTTTTGGAGATGCTAATTTATACTTAAGATTCCCTTGTAGCTCATGAGGGATAAATGGTGTTCTCCTTGTGGTCCATATGAATAACCTTAGGAACTGAGGGATTACAGGCTTGTCTGACATTCACACATGCAGTTGAACACCAAGGACGGCAGCCTTGCTGCTATTGACATGTTTCCTGCTCTTCCTGGAAAGCATTGTGCTTCTTCACAACCTACTTTTGGGGGTTTGCCTCCTCCAGCTTTAAGCTTCTAGCTTGCTGGGAAGCACTTGTTTATTTATACTGAGCATCCTCTTGACATCAGCATGGGGTTACTTCTAATTACATGTACATGCATAAATAAAGTGATTAGCTTTTCTCATATAAACATAATCATATCCTCTAAAATAATGCACGTGGAAATGCTGTAATTCCAGGATAAAGGGAAGGCAATCTGCAGGACCCCTCTTTTGTATGTCAACAATGGATTATTAAGGCAAAACATGTTTCCTGTTACACACTCAGTGGTTGAGGTCAATTACTGTTGGGACTCATTGAAGGATTACACAGCAAAAATACCTTTTATAGTAATTAGTGTTCTCTTTACAAAACTCAAGTGGCCTTCCTGCCATTTTCCAAGGACACATCAAGCATTCAGAATTTAGCCACGAGGCTATTAAAGAATGATGTGCAGTGTCAGCCAGCTAGTTCTAAAACCAGCATCTTACTCTGAATTCTCTCTCTCTCTCTCTCTCTCTCTCTCTCTCTCTCTCTCTCTCTCTCTCTCTCTCTCTCTCTCTCTCTCTCTCCTCTCCTCTCCTCTCCTCTCCTCTCCTCTCCTCTCCTTTCCCCAAACATAGTAATTTTTGAAGACAAAGGTAATTTTGAGGACTGCGGAGATGGCTCATTGGGTAAAGTGTTTGCCTCACAAACACTTAAGTTTGAATCCCCAGCACCCATGGGAAAATGCAAGATGTGGTGGGATGCTCCTGTAGTCTCATCTCAGTACAGGGGAGACATAGTAGGTGGCTCACTAGTTTGCTGGCTGATTAGTCTAGCTGAATAAGTTAGCTCTAGGTTTAGCAAGAGAACCTGTCTGACAAAAAAAAAAAGAAGAAGAAGAAGATATATGCCACTGAGTAAGATACCTCATGTCATCCTCTGGCCTCCATGTTCACATGCACACAAGCATGAGTACTCACACATACATGTGCACCCACATAGGAGCAAATAGGCAAAGATACATTAATGCACACCACACCACACACACACACACACACACACACACACACACACACACACACACAGTGATAATTTTGGCTAATCAGGACCAGTAGGTATAGTATGTCACTTCTCAATTTTGGACATATCTGGAGTTCAAAGGACAATCTGGAGACAAAGAAGCTGGGATTCTTTGCAGCAGGATAATTAAAATTCATTATAGCAAATCATATAACTTACTGTCATTTAAGGTTCTTTGAATTTGAAAGCATGGTTCATATGTTCATTCACAGGATAGTTATGTAATCCTTAAGAAAAGTAAGAACTACCAAGGGAAATTTCCAGACATGACTGATTATCCATCACATTTACCTAATTGCATTCTGGGATGAATAAGGATTTTCAAAAATGACCACCACTCAATACTTCCTCTCTTTAAGGCATAATGGTCATTTTTTGTTTGTTGTTTTCAGGTAGATTTTAAAGTTCAGATTTTTATTTTTGAAATCATTCACCTAGTCAGTCAGTGTGTACTGAATAAGTATTATTTAACTATCACTAACTACCATTTCAGTAAGATTTTGGACAAGTGTCTTACAAGTAAGACTAGAGTAGTTTGGGTGATAGCTGGAGGCATTGGGAAGACTGTCTTGTCAGGAGGGTTAAGAGTGTACATTTCTTTTTTTTTTTTTAATTGTTCATAATGAGTTACATTGTTTAGTGGGCCAAACATGAGTTGTTATCCCCAATTTCCCATTGCTCCCCTCCCCCATCCCCAGTCAGCTGGATATCCTCCTCCATGGGCCTTCTGGATCAGTCTTTGTGGTAGGGGACCATGGATAGCTCATTCTTCAGCCAGGCTCTCATGTCTCAAGTGTGTAGTTACTTAAGGTTGCCTAGTCTTTGCTATTTTCCCCCACCACGGCTCTCACAATCTTTCCGCCCCCTCTTCCGCTCAGTTCCCTGAGTCGTGGTGGGTGAGTATTGAGGCTGCTATAGTGATGTGAGCTTAGGGGTTTTTGTGTCGAGATTCGTTGGTTTCTGTCACACTGGCTTATCTTTTATTGATTGAATGTCTATGGCTGTGGGTCCCTTGTACATCCAATCATTCTCTGTGGGGTTCCATATGGATCCTCCCCCGTAGGACTGTGGTGGCTCATCTCATGCCAGGATCTCAGTTTTCTGCCTGCAATTGGTTGGTAGGGTTATATTGGCCACAGCTCCCTCGCTGTATCCTGAAAAATACAAACACAATCTCCATCGGAGAATGAGGTCAGTATCAGTTAACAAATATACAACGATCTGGATTCCTTAGCTTCTATTTTTAAAAGCCTCCCCGGCAGTCACTCGCATAGTACATCTTTTCTTGGGAGCCCAAGAGTATGGGATCCTTTGCATATCTCCCTGACTCCCCGGTTCCAATCAATGGTTCCCCCTCACTGAGTGGAATATTTGGCCGAATTTAATAGCTGTTGTTTGCCTCCCCCAGGCTCAGGCTCCTCCATTGCTCATATGCTCCTTTTTTGGTTTCCTTTTCTCTCCCAGTAGGAGGTGTGGTCAGCCTACTCCTGGCCTCAGCCTGTATTTCATGCCAGTGGTCTGTTTACCCCAGCTGTCAGTGTTCAGCTTCCCCTGGCAGCTTGTGTAGTGTCTTCCAGCACTGCACTAACTGCCTTCTGGGAGCTGGTTACCATTTCAGACCTCGTAGAATCTCTCAATGATGAACGATGGTATTCTGTGGTTTCTTCAGCAACAGTGTTTTGCCTCAGGCCTGGGGAGAGCCTTCAGGAGCCTTGACAGAATTCTGTCTTGTTTTTGTAACCTCATGGATCACTTTGGTCAACAGCTCAGTGAGGGAAGGAACCAGTGGCCGGGACCTGGGGCTGTCAGACTGCTCAATTGTTCACAGACTCAGACATTCTCCCCTACTACTCACGGCCCCTCTTACCAGATGACACCCACTACTTACTCTTTAGGTTACGGTATGCTCGCAAGAATTTTATGTTTTTGAATCTAATTTGGTTTGTCCTCATGTTTGAGCCATTTCCCTCCCCCCTTCCCTTACTCCACTCTTAT
>PVHP010034128.1:0-19250 GCA_004024765.1 Zapus hudsonius
CAGCCTCCGGTCTGCCATGCCTTCTCCACCATAATAAAACTTCCCTCGAGAGTATAAACCTACCCAAACCCTTTCCTCCCACCAATTGCATTTGGCCAGGTATTTTGTCTCAGCAACAAGGAAGTACTCATAACAATGACTTTTATATTCTTTATATATTCATAGATTCGTTTTGGAGCATTTTTACCACTTCAAGACAAACATCCTACACTCTCCTCACCTGTCCACCCAAGAAGCATTGCTCTATTTTCGATTGCTATGGATTTGTGTTTAGATAGCTTCATGTTGTTGGGATGATCTTCCAAACCGGGCACAGTTTAGGGGAGGAAGGGATTCATTTTAAGCTTACAGATCCAGAGGAAGTTCCATTTATGGTGGAAGAAGCTGACTCCCTTCCACAGCTCCAAGGAGAGAGAGAAAGAGAGAGAACATCAAACACCCAACAAAACCAAAAGCAGCAAGCACGAACAGGCAGCAGACAGCAGGGACCCTGCCAGAGCTCAGACTGCTCTGCATACCTTTCGGCTGGAAATCAGGTCCACTCCCAAACATACCTTAGTGTTGGACCCCTGTCTGCCCCAAGTGACACCACCTGCAGCCAGGCAGCTGGAGCCCCAAAGTCATAAGCTTTAATAAAACACCTGAGTCTATGGGGGGCACACATTCAAACCACAACTTGCCCACGTGGATCTTCGTAAGCTCAATGTCCTTTTGTGTCTGATAACATTCACTTAGCACAGCCTTTCCAAGGTTCATCTGTGTCGATACGTCATTTTCCTTTTAGACTCAGACATACTTCTTGTACTGATAGTCCACATTTCATTTATCTATTCACAAGATGATGGGCATTTTGGCTCTTTCTGCCTTTGAGCTATCACAAAAATGATGCTATGAAGGTTCATGTGCAAGTTTCAGTGTGCACGTATATTTTTGTTTCTCTTGGGAGTATACCAAGGAGTAGAATTGTTGGGTCATTCCATAATTATGTTTAACCATTTGAGGAACTGCCACACGGATATTTCCAAAGAAGCTGGGCCATTTCCATAGTCAGCGAACCTTGGGGTTAGGAGGCCTTGGAATGCATTCGATCACCTTCCCAATTTCTCTAGATTTTCATTTATGAGACTGGCGGACACATTTTTCTCAAACAGCGGCTTATCCACGAGGCTGCTAAGCCCACGCCTAAATTCTGAAAGTGAAGGTGAGTCCTCATCTGAGGGTAGGACTACGAGTTCTGGAGATAGCGTCCACCTGAACTGGCTGCACACATGGAAGCAGGAACTCAGGAACTCTGCAAGGTCACTCAGCAACTGCATGGGCCCGGTCCTGAGCCATTGTTCCCTCTGAGCCCATCTTCCTCTCACACCCTAGGAAGGCTGACAGGGTGCCCCCTTGGTGATGAAGATGATCCCACGCATGTGTGCACCTCCTCTGCAGAGGCACCCTCTGTTTCTCCAGCTTTAGTGGGTCAGATGGACCGTGGTTCATGCCATGACAGGAGCCCCAGAGTTGTACCTACGCTTTACTCCAGCCCACACCCTAGAGGCATAGGAAGTTTGGATTTTGAGAAGACACTCTGCGGAAGTAATCGGTGAGCTTGGGGGCCACTTTCCTTGGCTTCTCTCTGGTCCTTGTCTCCTGGTCGCTGTCCACTTCTTCCCAGGGCTTTCCACCAGCTCTGAGTGCCAGGGGCAAGGGGCACTGCCTGGGAGAAGGGACTCCAAGTTCAAGCCAACATGAGGCATGAGGCATGAACACACACTTCAGTGGGTCCAGGGAAACTGCAGGGTGGAACACACACACACACCTTCCATGGCATTGGCTGTCTCGTGTCTCCTCTGCCAATCACATGCTCCAGAAAGGAAGAGCTCTCTAAAGCACAGCTGGCATCCAGGGTCCCTCTGGCCTGCCAGCTCCATGTTTCCTGAGTTCTCAACTGAGGCTCACAGCTCATCTGCCTGCCTGACAGACAGGCTGTCTGTGGTGTATCATCCCAGAGCCCAAGCGGTCCCCTCTCTCCCTCTCTGTCCACTCCACCTCGTCTCCCCATCCTTGATGTCTGGCTTTCAATTTAGCTCAAATGAAACCAGATGTCTCCACATAACAGCCTTGATTTACATAAACCTTACCAAGCCCACATGGACTGGCCTCTGGCCTAACTGCCCAACACCCTCTCTCTGTAGGACTGGCCAATCCTCCCGGGCCACCCTGGTCATACCATCTCTGTGATGCTGAGCATCCTGCCCCCCTGAAGTCATGTATGTGACCCTACTCTACTGGCTCTGGCCAGCCACAGCCCTCCCTTCCAGCACATCCGCAGAAGCCTTCCCAGGCTCTGGCTCACACTCGCTGGGTGCCACCCCTCTGTCCTTGGCCTTCATATATATACACGCCTAAGGGCCTGTGATGCCTCCTGATGCTTCACATCATATTAAATTCTCTTCATCAGAAGCACTAGACAAGATCACTAAAGAAAATCTGGCAAGTTAACCAAGTGTGGAAGAGAAATTCAAAGCTCTGCCACCTAAACACCGTTAGTGTTTTGCGTTCTTTCCTCTCAAGGGGGTGTGTTTATACCTGAGACACATCATCCAGCTTTTCAGTTCTGCCCTCCTACATTCCTACTGAAAGGCAGCTTCCCAAGGGAAGCAACCTGGAAGACTGTGAAAATAGCTGAGACCTTCCAAATTCTGCCACGTTCCAGAGGACCCTCTTCTGGGGTCTCTGCAGGAATCGTACCAGCCACAGAGGCACTGAAGACAGGCACTTCTCTCCATTTTGATCCCCTGCAAGCTCAGGCTCTCAGAGGCTCCTGAGCACCGCACCCCCGGCCTTCCTGGGCCACCACGAATCACCTCAGCCTGTAATTCTTACATACGCCTTTTGTGCTCAGCTGGTGACGGGCTGGTTTATTGCATACAACCATGAAAGCTTTGGGGATTTGGGCTGAATTTGAATCAGCTGGTTTTCAAGTAACTACAGAAACCTGAAAATGATTTAGATGGTGATTTTGCTCCTCCAATTGCATTTACTGTCTGAGCCCGTTTCTGGTCTTTAATTCTACATAATCTCTCATGGCTGTCATCTGAGCAAGCATGTTTGCACATGTGGGCCTCAGGAACATCAGGGACAGCAGTTCCTGCACCGGGGCCTCTAACACACTCTGCCGCTGCTTCCTAACACTGATTAGGTTGTCACCCCTTGGCCCTTGCAAAATGCAAGTTGACTATGAGGCTAAATCTCAAACGCATATCGTTGGTAATGCTGCAAAGTACAATCATCAGGGTTTAACAAAAAATAACTAAATTATAGTTTTGGAAAATGGAGTAAATGTCTTATTACAGACTGGACTGAGATAAAGCTGCAGCCAGGGAGTATAAGGTCCCCTTGTGTTGGGGAGGAAAACGTGCCACCTGCCCCTTCCAGGACACATAGGATTCTTCCTGCAGTGCTGAGTATGTGTACAAATAATAAAGTGCCTGCCACTGGGCTCTACTGTACTTGGACAGCGCACTCTGTTAAAGGCTTAGCCTAGAGAGATCAGTACATACAAGATTCTCTATTTGGCTAAAGAAAAACTCAGTTTGAGGAGATGTGGAAATTGCCTAGATAAAACATTATGACTGTAGACATTGCTCAGTAAGAAAGTTCCTCAGTGCACACAGAACAAACTCTTCCCTGTCATAAGAACGCTACATATACTATAAACATCTTAAAGGGAAAAAAACAGCAAAAGAAAAGACAGGCACAAGCCCTACTGTCCCGGATGCTGTCATGCTGTCTCTCCGTCATGAGCTCCAGGCCACCCTCACTCACTGAGTCCCACCCCTCCATCATAGTAAGAAGTGGGCTCCCTGGACACATCAGCCACATGGTCCTGGTTTTTGTTGCTGATGACATTCTGTTGTGAGAGAGTAGAGACACCCTGGTGTCACTGTGGTAGGACTCCCTTCCCCCGCCATGTTTCCTCTCAGGTTTCTTTCTGGCACTTGATGCCTTAGCCATTGCCTTCTTGAGACTGTGGGCAGGTGTAACTGAACCAGCCTCAGAACCAGACCGTAACTTGGCTCCCCCAGCACCACTCTGCAGGGCTACACAGTAGTTGTAGGGAGGGTGTGGTTTTCCTAAAAGCCTGGGGAGACTTGAAACTCCACCTGCACCTCTAGGGGCTCCAGTGCCTTTCACTTGCCCTTCCTTGGCTCTGCAGGTACAAAGGACTTGTTCCTGGAAGGCCCGAGGAATCCTAAATCTAATGATGAGGGGCCGAGTTCTTTAGGGTTCAGTGGAGCGTTAGTGAATTCTGAAATGTTCATACCAAACAGCTGATTCCCAATCCTATTAATATTTAAACCCTTTCTTCTTGCAAATTCATGTCATGGATCTTAAGATGTGCTTGGAGGCTAACAACAGATGTGCTGGCTGAACACTTAAAAAATCTATTTATTCTCCCCCCAAAGCAAAACAATCAATACTCGCTGAGCTGCACTAACAGCATGCTCTGTTCCCCATTCTTTTACATTATTTTGCACAGAACTTCAGGTATAAGAACAAAAGTCTCTTCAGTCTAAAATATATCATAGTAAGCCCTAGCAAAAGACACTTTCCCTGGTGGTTAATAAGTAGAGAAAATGAGATTTTGTGAAGGGAAGGACAAGAAACAGTACCCAGGTGGGCATGCATCTGTAACTTGGTATTAGAGTGGTCCTGGGTAGTTTTCATTACTAAATATGTATACCAAACCAGTAAAACAACACGATTAATTTGCCAGCTTTGAAAGACCTTATGGACTCTTTAAAATGTCTAATCTGATTATGGCTCATTTACTTGAACATGAAAATATTATTTACCATTGAAAGTTATATACTCCCAGCCAGTTCATGAAAGCCGAGCTTTGTACAGTGGTCACTCCATCAAGCAGCTGTTCAAATAAAGAAACCAAGGCCATTGGCCCATCACTAGTGGCAGCAACGCAAAGCTCCCTGGTTAGAAATGCCATTTAGCACTGGCACACTATATTCTCTCTTCCACCAAAAAAAAATTCAAAGATCTTAAAATAGGCCAGGAAAGGATGTTGCCACCCTGACCAACAAGGAGAGTTCAGGACCCGGAGGGGCCTAGCTATAAGGAGAGCTTTAGAAGAAAACAGTAGCTACTTCTTATCTTCTGAAGGGTTGCCAAGGTGGAAGACATGATGGGTGTATTTGTAGAACTCCAGGGGATTGGCAAAAGCCTGCAAAGGTGAGGACTATAGGGGAGCAGAGTTTGGAGCAGCTTGTGGAAGTTTCTGGTAAGATCACCTATGCTACAAAGGCATTGATTGGCTGCATGAAGCTCTGGGGGGAAGGGCTTTTGTAAACCAGGTTCTTTAGCTATAACTGACCACTGTGGTATGAGGAGGGGAGAATGCTGACACCCAAAGGTTTATCACGTGCTGGGAACGGCAACAGGGAATCTCTTTGGGTGAGAGTTTGATGAGACCAGCAGATCTGAAACACGGTTGATGGCTGGGACCTCTTTTAGATAGACTCCTGAGATGAGGAGGTGGGAAGTCACTTGGCAATAGATACTTTTGAAAAGCACTCTATGTGGTTCCCTTCCAATAGCTAGTAAAAGAGGGAATCACTGAGCAGGATCAATGTCTCTGGTACTTTGTGACCATCACTCATAGCACAAAGCACTTAGCATGGAAACACAGGGTGTACATGTATTTACCTGACTGAAAATAGTCTTGTAAAACAGTTGTCTCTAATGCACTTGAATATTGTGAAATTTTTTTCTCACATGTTTTAAAAAGTTGATTGGAGCTCACTAAGTGCATTTCACAGCCCATTAATAACTCACTTTGGAAACTACTGAGCTACAGTAGCGCGAAGAAGCCAACAACTGAAAGGCAAGGCAAGGAACTGGATGTGCACACAGAATACGCTATGGCATGTGGTGAGGTTGTTTCAGGTGTAGCAAAGGGACCCTGAGAACAAGTATTCAGAGATCTGGTGGGCATCATTTCAAAAGGAAACCCATGAGAAAACGTCCATACACGTGAGTCACCTGCCCGGAGAGCCCTGGGGAGGCCGCTAAGAACGGGCGAATCTCTGAAGCTTAGTTCTGCTAGCCATTGAACGGTGTTTCTTCCTTGGCATCTGCATTATTATTTGAAGAGCATGGCTGTTAATGCCCAGCGCTCAGTATGCTCCAACATCAGGAGGTGCAAGAAGACCCTGTGTCTCCTGCTCCAGTGGAAAGGCTTGGGGACTTGTGGCTGTCCTTGCCCACCACCAAGGACAGCTGAGGCTCTGAAGGCATCTCAGGGCGCTGAGAGTCAGAAGGAAGTTGCATGTTGTTCTCACATTTCTCTGTCTTTTGTCAAAATCCGGGTCCTCCTTACTGGGTGCCTAGATTACACTGCGTAAGGAAGGGAATGCGCTGGAATGTGCACGCGCATGGCCAGGATCCCGGCTTGCTGATCCTGACTCATGTGTCTAGGAAGGGGCTGGCGAGGGTGCACTAACTCCGGCCCGAACAAGGCCATCCACATGCCTGGTCACCAGACTGCTCTTGTGGTAACAACAACCAAACTCCGGAGCTAGTACATTGGGACTTGAATCCCTACTCGGCCACTTGCAATTTGCAGTGCCATTGGCAAAGCATTTGAACTCCCTCCACTGGTGGAATGGAGGAAAGGACAGGTCATTTCCTCCTGGAACACCAGCCCAGCTGAGGGGCTGGAGTGGAGCTCAGTGGCCAGTGCTAGCAAAGCAAATGCAAACTCCTCTGTTCAATTTCTAGGACATCAAAGTGGAGAGCTCGGTCCTGTGCCCTCGAATCCCCTTGGGTGATCTTGTACTTTTCTCCCACCCCTCCTCCACCCCAGGCAGTGCAGTGCATGTGACCTCCACCCTTAACTGTCCTTGACCCTGCTCCCTTCCACGGACACTGAGAATGCTCCCAGGGTCGGAGGCCCAGCTCCCCCCCTTCCGCTAGGTCTTCCTTGCTGCTGCCCTGCCAATCCTCCATTGGCTTCTGGGGTTCCTCCCATGCTGCTCCCACAGACCCCAGCTTCTCCAGGCTTGTCCAGACTTTCTGGCAGATTCTCCTACATACACACACTACCTAGACCACTGTATTAGTTACTTTTTTGATTGTTGTGACAAATTCCTGATAAAAGCAACTTGAGTAAGGGACAGTTTATTCTGATGTTAGTGGACACAGTCCACCAAGATGAAAAAATCATGGCAGTGGAGCGAAGCTGCTCACATTCTGTCTGCAGTCAGGAAGCAGAGAGACATGAATGGTGCAGCTCACGCTTTCTCCTTTTCCCCAACTGAGTCAGCCTAGGACCCCAGCCCACAGGATGGTGCCCTCATGTGCAGCGTTCCCTCCTCAGTTAAGCCTCTCTGGAAATGCCCTCACAAACAGGCCAGAGGTACGTCTCCTTGATGATTCTAAATCCAGTCAATCGGGCACTCTCAACCATTACAACATCCGGATTCTCTATCTGCTAACAACTCCTGAATCCAGACTTAGAGCACCGAAGAGCCCTCTGAATGCCAGATCCAAGGAGACACAATATGTCCCCAAGAGACATCCAACTCCACAGGTTCAACAGAATGTACCACTTCCTCTAGATTCCCCATATTTAGTCATGGGTTCTAATGTCCATTCAACCATCCTTCTCACCCCGGCATTTACCCTCAAGCTGTCCTGCATTAGTTCTTTGAATTCACATACGGATTATCTAATTATACAGGAAACTCCTTCATGCTCTCATAGCACTAACCCCGTGTCTGTATGTATGTAATTTAAATCACCAATAAGCTATTTCTGGGCTAGAATATGAGTTACACTTAGCTACGCATGTAAGGCAAGCTTTCTGCCAGCGCCTGGCATTGTGAATGATATCTACCCAGGAAGAAAAGCAGTGGGCTCCATTAAGTATGCAGACCACAAATTAAATCTCAGCACACTGTGCATGAAGGAGGAAGAAAAAAGTGGGAGATTGTTTTCCTAGGACTCGGGAATAGACAAGTTTTGGCTGGCTGGCTATGTCAGGGAAGCCCTGGAATTCTTGTGGAAGAAAAGCCACCCCTGTGCTGTACTATCCTCTCCCTGAGTGTATGGCAGAACAATGTCTGCTAGCTGTATTCCCACCATTTTGGACCATACTCAACATAGTCCTTGTTGAGTGAGTTAATGACAGCTGGACAGAAAACGAAGTTCTAACGAGGCTGGAAAGATCAGGCCACAAACAGGTATTTCCTAGGCGAGAATTACATGATTGAAGGAAGCTAGAACCTGGAGCTCACTAAGCAAGGGTGGCCAAACAGAGAGTATATCTGGGAGCCAAGAGCTCTTGTCTGGAAGCTATCCTCAGTCGACACCTACTCCCTGCCCTGTGTTCCTTGTAGATCAAAGTCAGAAGTCATCCTTGATGGTGGCACTTGTCCAGCTCCCTCATTAAGTGGCACTAGTTCCAAACGTCTCTCCATTGTCACTCCATTCTGTATCCCCAGAATGGTCCAGTAAAATGTCGACTGAGCCTGGCCTGGCCACTCCTTCTGGGCTCTGGTATGGCTGCCAGGAGGCTCCCAGGCAGCAGATGGCGAATGCACGTGTGGCCCCAGACACCAGAGCCTATTTTGCCATTTTCAGGCCTTTCGTCTGGCAGGCCTTCTCTCTTCCAAGCTTTGTACTAAAGTCTTCCATGTCAGAAGCTCCTACACTCTACCCGACTAGAGCCAAAGCCAGGAATGGGTCCTTCAGTTTCTGTGGAGATTTCAGTTAAGATATGCCATTGAGGTTCACTTCCAGCTCCTACAACCTCCCACCACCTGCAAAGCCTGCCTGGCACTGTCTCCAGGGAGGCTCCTTTCAGCCACCTTAATTCTCTCTACTGCCAGGAGCATGAGCTTCAATCTGCTACAAGCAGGACCCTTCATCATGTGCCAGAGACCCACCCCCATCCCTGGGCAGAAAGTGCCCCCCCCCACAACTGCAAGCAGAGTCTTCCCTGTGGGTAGTTCCATAGGACTTTCTTCCTCTCTTTGTTTTTCCTTACCTAGACTCTCACCTGGGCTCTACAGCTGGAGAGGGGCGGTCATGGTCACTGTCTTACTGACAGCGGAGCGCCCAGCTCTCACCTCATCTATCACACCAGAGGATACGATCTTTGCTTATTTTTTTTACAATATTGAAAAGACTTAGTGACATTACGAGCACACTTTAAAAATGCTAGCCATTATTAGTGGGTTCACTTTTTTTGTTTATATGTCTATGTAGTTCAGGTGTGTGTGTGTGGGGGGGGTGTATGGTGTCCCATGGGCTTGCCTGCATTGTTCACAGAAGAAAGTCAGGTGTCCTCCTTCATCTCTCATCTGTCAGTTCTTGCTTGATTCAGTCTCTTGCCACTTTTTCAGGAGTTCTAGCATGAACACTACCAGGTCTCTGCTTCCCTGCAGGACTTGAAGTTCCAGGCCTGCATGGCCTCACCCAGCTGTGTTTGTGGGTCCTGAGGATTCAAATTTGGGTAGTTTCAGGCTCCCTCAGGCCTCATGCTTGCTTAGGAAGTGCTTTTAGCCACTGAGCTCTCTCTTCAGCCTGACTGGCATTATTACTGCTATGACTATCGTGGCTCTTGAGTAGACCAGGAGGAGCGCGAAGGCCCTTAAAGCACGCCCACCGCCTTAAGCTGGGAATCGTGATGCTTGGAGAGCCTCTCCTTGTTCGTCCTAAGAGGTGAACAAGAAAGCAGTAGTAGCAGCAATGACAGCCAGCACCTCCACGTCTGTTATACCCACCAGAGCCCAGACACACACCATGGCCATGAATCCTTCTCAGCATCCTAACTTAATGTACAGAATTGTGATTGTTTCAGTTTTTAACAATGCTGGTAGTTGAACACAGAGACACTCATATACCAGGAAGTGCTCTGCTACTGAGCCCCACCCGGCCTATGCTGTTTGCATATTGCAAGTGCACTTAGATGGTGGAGAAGTGAAAGTGACGAGCTGCCCAGAGGCAGTCCGTGCAGGACTGAGCAAACACAAGCCCACTCAGTTCACCTGCTGCACCATGATACCTCCCTCTTTCTTGAAACCAGGGACCTTTAGTAGCCCGGTGACCCCTAGGACCAGAAGATCCAAAAGTGGACCAATACAAGTTCTCTAATCATGCCAGACAAAACTTATTCTTTCCACGTAATTTCTCATTGAGCCTCCAGGGTTGGAGAGCAGGGACCACGTGCAGCCCAAGGGCACGGCCTCCAGGGAATACAGTCACAGCTTCGTCAAGCCACTCTTGAGATCTGCTGACCCACTTTCCCAAGAGGCTCTGTTTTGCTCTGCAGGCATCACACAGTGCTTCTGAGCAGGTCAGACGCTCACCTGGCATTCTGCAGGCCCTCTGTGCTTCATGGTGCATGTTCTCCCCCAGGAGGAATGGTGAGCACAGTCCTGTGGGAGTGGGGTTGGGCATGGGGTAATGTTGATGAGGAAGCCTCTTACCTGGATTCCAATCCAGGAAATGCGTAAAGAAAGGGGGCAGACAATTCTCTTTCAGGAAAAAGCAGAACACAAGCTGCACCCCTTTAATCCCAGCACTCAGGAGGCAGAGGTAGGAGGATAGCAGTGTGTTAAGGCCAGCCTGAGTCTACATAGTGAATCCAGATCAGCCTGGGCTAGAGTGAGACCCTACCTCAAAAAAACAAAATAAATTAATTAATTAAAGTTAACGAGCAGATACGTCAGCATTTGCTGGGATCTGACAGAAGCTGCTCTCACTGAACACACAGCAGGAGAGTTCCAGTTCCCATTTTACCATCACGGTTACTTTTGTCCTTGCCCACACCCCTTCTCCACACCTAAGACACGACATGAGCTTTTCCCTGGGGCCTTTCTACTACATGGTTTGCTGCTCAGCAGCCCGAGTGAGATTTTGAGAAAGCCACCCACAGAGCCCAAGCTGCTAGTCCCAGGAAGCAGGCCTGTGTAGCGTGCTTCCTTCCTGCTGCCGCTCAGCTTACTCCCCAGTGTAGCACTGGACTAGAGCAAGCAGATCTGTGCACTCATGTGTCTCCCTAAAGGCTGGCAAATCTGTTTGGGATAGAGCTTCTGGCTTAACACTTCTGAGGTTCTACACCACAGCCTGATCTCATTTCCCCATTATCTCCAGTCTAGAACTCTGCACACAGTCAGTGGGACTCGAGACCAGCTGATGTACTGTGTGGCCTCAAAGACATTTGTATGGGTGAGGGCCTAGCTAGGCATGACAATCTTTTTAAACAATTACAAATGACAGTCCCAGAATCATAACACAAAAAAACATACTGGGGTGTTTCATTTTACTTTAGCTTTAAGAGCCCTGTAGTGTGAGTCTCTGTACCATGGCCACACATTTCTGGCCACTCGGCGGAGGCCAAGTTTACTGGAAAGGGCCTTTTACAGAAATGCCACTATGTCACCTCTACCTTGCACATAGGCAGAACTGTGATTCTATTTCTATTTAAGGAGAGAACAGCAGACTGTCTCCATGGCAACCTGAAGCAGTATGTGGAATTAGAGCCTAAATCAGGTTTGGGGAAAATTAAGTTGTGGTTGGTTACATGTCTGTATCACCTTGTCATGGGCACTGGCTTGGAAAGCCTCCTGGAAGGACACAGGTAGGTGACCTGGAGCCTGTGACCCTCTCCCTGGATGGCCTGTCTCACTATATGAGCACTGTGGGGAAAACAAAGAGAAGGAGAGACAGGGAGGTTGAAACTGAATAAAGCACACCCTTCGGTCCATGTCTCTAGGTTTGCTCTTCCTGATTTTCATTAGCTTTGTTTGCTATTTTAATGTGTCTCTAAACTGTGGAACATTTTCACCTGTGTAATTCACAATGGGACCAGTCAAAAAGATTATATAGGTTCTAACAGTCAGCTACAGGCTGGCCACAGCTAAAGAGCCTTATTTAGTTTAACAGCCCACTGGATCTGGCGCAGGGCAAACTGCAGTATTAGCAACAAGTCTACTAAGCAGTCAAGATTAGCTCAAGGAAAAGAGCCTTTACCCACTGTCTTAGGATTTCTGGCAAGCACATGAACTAATCTGAGCCTCAGTTTCCTAAGGACAAAAATCTTTCACTTCATAGTTGCATTTTGAATATCAAATAAGATAATGACCATGAAAGTGCTTTATAAATCATAAAGTAATTCACAAGTAGGAGGGGTGGGGCCATTAGTGATAACTAGAGGATTTATTGCACAGAAGTAGTATAACCAATGATGGTGCTACTTAAGCAAAATGCTTGGTGGTTTCATTGCCAATCTTTTCCCTAAGTTCAAAAAGACAGTGAAAGACAGAAATTTCCATGGCGGGCTGGCTTCAAGGTCAAGGCTCAGTCATGCATTCTTACATGGCACAGAGAGTGGCCAATCGATTGGACACAGAAATCAGAGTGCTAAGTAGAAAGCTGCCCGAGCAGATCGCAGGCGAGAGCAAGGAGGATGCAGGCATGCTCCACCTACCACCCAGCCTGCTGCCCTCCTCAGCATGCTCACGCCCACCCCGGAAGTTAATTCTCCCCACACAGAGAAAACGGAGCAAAGCTGAAAACCGTGCACATGGAAAGAGAAAGAAACATTTCACGAGTGGCTCTTGATGACTGGCCATGCCAGTGTGTCCGCTGTTCCCTGGGTAACCAGACCAGGTCCACGGACAGCTGCATCAGCAAGACCAGCAGCTGTGACCACACACCACCTGCCGAATCAGAAGCTGCACTGTGTTATCCTTACCCTTGCCAGGGACATCAGAGTTTGGGAAACAGCACTGCTCTGGTCCCCAAGAGCTGGCATGGGGAATGGAATGATGATACCTCTCTACCTGCATTGGTCCTGCTGAGACACTGCATCGGGATCACTTAGGGAAGCGCTCTCCTAGGCGCATCAGTTTTCAGCAAGATGATGAGAGGTTGGCTCAGTCTCCGTGCCTGCAGACGACTGTATCTCCATCCTATTGCCCAGACGACCCACATACTCAGCCTGTTTGTTGTATGGAGGATGTTGTATAGGAGAAGATTAACCAGGCCTTTGCCCAAATGGTGAGGACGGAGTGGTCACTTGTGTGCTGGACTTCCTTTACTCTTGGGAGCAGGTGAGGCCCCTCAAGTCTCGTCAATGGTTCCTGAATGGCTATGCAAGGCTCTCCCCGCTCTCCACAGGGCCCTGCTTCTTCTCAGTACCTACACATTATTTTATCTCTTCATTTCACTTCGCCCTAAGCCTGGAAAGCAGGCCTACTGGGGCAATGATGAGAACATAAAACCAAAAGGGACAGAGGAAAACCGGAGACACAGCAGAGGCCACAGGACTCCAATGCAGCCAGCGCCTTCCCTCCACGTGTGCTGTGGCTAAGCACTCGTGGGTCTCGGTTTCCAATCATCCAGCACCTGGAAAATCTGGTTCCTGTGTCTCTGACCTCAAAATGCAGTGAGAATCCCTACCCCAAGGTTTGAAAGGAATGAACTGAGAGACTTGTAGGAAGAGAAGAACATTTCAGGACAAATGGTTCTGTCTGTAATGTACGTGTCAGGCATATTCTCTGTATTTTACAAACAGGAGCCCATTGAGCTGTCTTGGTGCTTGATTACCATTGCCTATTTTAGGATCAAGCAACAAAAACCCAGAGAGTGAAGGAATTTGCCCAGGGTCACCCAGACGGTGAGGGGACAGCTCTGCTGGGCCTTCTGTGGGAATAGGCAGCATGGGTATATCTTGTGCTTCTTCTCCCTGGACAAAACAGAGCAAAGCAGAGCAACTTTGAGGAGACCCTGGGTGTGTAACAGCACAGATGGGCTCAGTTTTGCCCTCTGGCTGCCTTCACCACACAGAGCAAGGGTGTGTGGTGAAGCCCTCACAGAAACATGCTCCGTCTAGTTGCTTGCTTTTCAGGGGCCAAGTTGGTTGAGTCCAACTTTCTCCTAATTCCACAAGAGAGTTGCCACAAGAAGCCCTACAGAAAACACGGCAGAGGGACCCATGGACGTTCCTGGCCTCCAAACACAAACAAGTCCATCAAAGGCTCCTTCAATATCCTATTTGCCTGCCTCGAATTCCTGAAAATCATTCACCAGGGGCTGATATGTGTCTCCCTGGGCCAACAGCCAGTCCACTTAAAACCCTTTCACTCTCCGTCAGTTGCTCTGTAAATCCAAGGCTTGCCTTCTTCTTTCTTAGGCTCTCTCCATCACTCATGGAATCCAAGTGCAGGGTAGTCCCTCCAACTTCCTTCCATGGACCCCTAACTGCCTTCCTTTGGCGCCAACCAGGATCCCAGCCCAGTCTGCAGAGGGCACTGGGGGGGCATAATTTGGGCCTCTACCCTCACTCAATCTGACCCATCACTTGCTCTGGGCTACACAGGCAACCAGTCGGGAAGGGTGACAAGCAGACACCCTGCAGAATAGTGTCCTAGTCACTTGGATGGTATGACTAGTCTCTAGAGAGGTTCTGGGCAGGCTGGCACTCACAGCTGGATATCTGAGAAGCTGCTGGAATGCCAAGCCCAGCACTGCTGGCTGTCACTCAAGGCCTTTGCTTTGAAGCTGCCCTGTATACAAAGCATACAGATGGATAAATGTTCACTCCACTGGGGTAGAGGCAGCTTCCTCCGCTTTAGCTCAGCAGACGGTAAGACCCAGGGGTGACCCTAGAGTCACGGCAGCCGAGTCCACGTTAGAAGAAAGATGCTGAGGGAGAACACCGGAAACCTGCCCACCCCACACTACACCACGCCCGGCACAGTACCAAAGAGAGAAAAGGTTCACCTTGCTTTCATTGTGAAAGCTTGGGTTTTATTTGGTAAATGTGCACTTTTAAATCTTCAGTCTCAGAGTAACTTTGAATCTGGAAATCTATAGCCACTTAATTAGCCCAAGTGCCTTCACCTTCTTCCCTCGAGGAACCTACCGTCTGCTCATGGCGCTGTCTTGTCCCCCAGAGCTGCCTGTATGCTGGAAGCAGGGAGGCCTCCCAGGGGCTCAGATGACTGGGAAATGCCTGGTCATCCAGGTGTTCGGTGTGCTTTCACTTGGAAAATTCTCTCCAGCTCCACCTGTTTGACCCATGGGAAATGTGATGAGAGTAAGGAGAAGCCGGAGAACAATGGGAATTGGGGCCAACTAATGAGAATGTACACTGGACTCCAGCATGCAACCATCATCCAAGTGTTCCTCCTGAGAACACTCAGTCAGAGAGGAAGGTCAAAGTGAATCAGCCCTGAAGACGGTCCACCCCCCTCTCCAGCCCTGCTTGTTCATCATACCCTGCATGAACACCACCCTCCTCTCAGCCAACCTCATAAACTAAAGATAGTCACAGAAATTATTCTCTACTCTGAGAGCCATGTCTTATCCAATTTATAAGTCTCAGTCCTGAGCACAGAGCTAGGAAAATGTATGTTTATAGACTGTCAATGGCAAGATGCAGGTCTCAGTAGACCTGTCGTGGGATCCTTCCACCTGTCTTCCTCTGCTCACCCCAGCAGTGGCCGAGCTGCCCATAGGCCCTAGCCAGCCCACCTTCCCCTTAGGGAGCACCTGCAGGGCCCAATGGAAACCTTGTTCTGCCCAGCTTTCAGGAAAGCATGCAGGACCCTCACGTGTTTAAGCTGTGTTTTACTAGATGGCAGGATGTTCTTATCTTATTATTAAAGCCATGGACTACCATGGCCCATCAACAACCAATTTGGACCAAGTAAAATAGATTCCAATTCCCTCAGCACAAGCCTCCAGCAATCAGCTCATCAATATACATAATGTTTAGAAGCTGGGTATCGATTGTGGAATCTAATGGACTCCTTCGAGCTTCAGCTTGACCTCTGGAAAAGCACTTACTGCAGCTTTCCTCTCCTCCCCGACCAGACTCCAAA
This sequence comes from Zapus hudsonius, assembly GCA_004024765.1. Lineage (NCBI taxonomy): Eukaryota > Metazoa > Chordata > Mammalia > Rodentia > Dipodidae > Zapus > Zapus hudsonius. Next base: position 15,903 of record PVHP010034128.1, read on the forward strand.
ACTGGGGTGGCTGTGTTGAACTAATAAGGGGGTTCTTGGGGCTCAGCCCTAAGTCAAGGCCAGGCACGATCTAGGGTTTGTCCCAGCCAGTGTGGAGGAGGCTGTGGCACTGCCTGGGCCCAGCACCACTCTGAATCCCAGGGAGCTGCTGTTGCCATAGGGCACAGCAAGGAAGCACCGTTGGTGTGAGTAACACTGGCAATAGCCAGTGAGTCCTTGGTGCCCTCTGGCTTGCTAAAGTGACGGGCTCTGCTGCCAGTGTTTATGTAATAATCAACCAAAGCTACAGGCTCTCCTGCCCCCTCCGGCGTCCTCAACTGCTTCCCACGGCCTGCCACCATACATTCCCAGCCCTGCCCTCAGAGGCTCATGCTGACAGAGCATGCCCTACACAGGGCTGAAAGATAAGAGGCCTGCAAGAGTGCCGGAGGACAAACCAGAGAACAAGGGATGAGGTGGGGGGGCCACTGTCCTGCCACTCAGCAAGGCATCTTCCTAGAAAGAGGTCAGTTGGTTCCTTTCTTCCTGATGAGATCTCTGAGCAGAGAAAATGCCCATTGAGCCTTGGTTACTGGGTAATCCTCACTAAACTCACTAAATATGGAACTTACACATTTCACTTTTTGGCTGGGAACAAAATGCCCAGAGCCTCCAATGGTCTCTCCAAGCACATCTCTCCCTTCTGGAGATGCTCATCCAGAATCAGTACAAAGAGACATGGGGTTTTCAACCACTGCTCTATGTGGGAAACAACGTGGTGTCCTCTATGACAAATTATCAAGGTGGAGGTTTGCAGAGTTAAGAAACCTCTCTTCCCCATTGAGATTTGCCCTGGCTACCCAAATGGTAGTAATCACAGGAGGGGAATTCGTAGTCCTTCCATTTCCAGACTTCTAGGTTTGCATCCAACTGGCTCCCTTCCATGAAACCAAGACTTTGCATTTTGAAGAGTCTCCAAAACACTGAAAGGCTGTTTTGGTGAAACTGTGGCTCTTGTATTTACTTTGTTTTATGTGAATCACCTAGAATATTAGCCAGGCTAAAACTAGATATAAATACTACACCACTGAGCATGGGATTAGGGAGGAGCCATGAGATTGTGATAATTTAATCTCTCTCTTAAGAAAGAGATTCTGGACATTCTAGAACTGGGAATTGACCTGTGCTATTTTACCTTGTACATTTTAAGTCACTTTCTGCTCCATGTGTCTACTCTCCTCAAACATCTTGTGAGGAATTGTTAAATTGAGAAAATAAAAAAGATATCCAGTACAATTTCCAATTTCAGAAAACAAAACAATGAATAGTATTTTTTGTTGTTGTTGAATAGGCCACATGTAACATTTGGAGCACTGCTATACTGAATATACAATGTGCGGTTGATCTGAAATCCCAATTTAACTGGCTGTCCCATACTTTATCTGGCCAGCCCAGGCCTGCCAGCTCTTTGGAGTGTCACCTTCCTTTATAGGCCCAGGTGATACCACCCAGGGTTCTGCCCAGTGAGATAGCAGAGGCATAGTGTACACAGAAAATCCTTCCCCATATCTCAAGAAAAGAAAAGGAATGACATTAACAAAAGTAGTCTTTTCTGAAGCTAAAGTTTTGTCTAATACACTAAAGAATGAGTTGTGAACTGAAATGGCCCTGGGGTATTTTGTTTTGGGTTGGGATTTCTCTTAAAGGACAGTTCTTTCACTGGTTTTGTTAAATAACGCCAGTCAATTCCCTTGGGCACTCAGACCACTGAAAACATGAATATCGATAGTGACTTCCACTAAAAAGAAAGGCACACTAAAATAAAATATTTTAGCTAGCATTTTCTCACCTCAGTTATTTGAAACTCAATTCTTGCAGAATTCTATAAGATGGCATCATCCTATGATGGAATAAGCAATAAATTGCATGTCAAGTATGTCCCACCTGACTGAAAAAAAAAATACTGTGACCATCTCCAAAGAAAGGCCTGAGAAGTCTGACGGTATAAACACTTAGTTGCTTGTTCTATAGCCATCCAACTTTTCTGACCATCACGCCCACCAGTCTCCCTGTCCAGAGCCTTCTACCACCCGGCTTAGACCTGGTGACCAGAAGTGTCCCTGGCCCAGCTGCAGGCTTGCTCAGCCACGGTAATCCTTCAAGACCTGATCCAAGTCCCACACCTTCTAAGAAACATCCCGAACATTCCAGCACACAAGAGCCACTTCTCCCTTGTTTCTCCAACTTTCCATTTAGCAAGTATTCCCAGTCTACCTTCACCCTTCCACACGGTCAGGATGCTCCTCCAAATATCCTTGTGCTATTGTCTAACTACTTCATTTTCTCCTATTTGGATCCTCATACGGACTTGAAGACTTACAGAGCACCACTTTCCAGCTAAACCATAGCTATTTTGTGGGGATAGGATGCACATCCACAGGAGACCTTCAGCAAGGCCTTCCAAACAAGATATGTTTGTTCTTACACTTGTATACCAAATATTGTGGGTATCGGAAACAACAGGTAGGTTTTCTAGAAGACACAGGGGTTGGCTTTTCTTATGTGCCAGGAAAGATTACTGGCCATCCAGGTAATTACCTTGCATAAAGTCTAGATCTCACAATGATTGCTACACCCCTGGAAACATTTTCAATTCCAACCAAGTTAGTACAAAAAGAAAAGAGCTAAAAGAATTAGACACATTCATGAGGGTGAAATAATCAGAAATCCTAAAGTACTAGGCGTGGTGGTGCACGACTTTAATCCCAGCTCTTGGGAGGCAGAAGAAGGATTCTAAGCCAGCCCGGGACTGCACAGTGAATTCTAGATCAGCCTGGACTAGAGAGAGACCCCACCTCAAAAAAACAAACAAAAATCCCAAGGGTTAAGTCATCTACAACACAGAAACTCAAATGACTTCAAGTCATTTGTCTTGGCCAATACTACTTCAGTAATAACTAGGCAAAGATAGCCAGGTATTCTTATAAAGAACATTAGGAAATGGCCTACTCAGACTCTGAAGCCATTGGAGTCTTATTGAATGGGCCTTGCTTGACTTCACGGTTTTATAGGCATGGTACTGTGAGCATCATCTCAAACCAAGGCCAGTGCAAAACAAACTTCTAACAATCAACCAAATTTCCAACTTCTCCAGGGAACTCTCATCTTTCAACCTAAGACTCTGACTTTAAAATAAAAAGCTGAACAGTAACTGGGAAGTCTCTACAACACATAATAGGACATCTGAACACATCTCACCAAGTAACTGTGTACATACATCATTGTTCCATCTTTAGTCAATTACAACATAATCTTCAAATTCCATAGTCAGAGCGTTAATCAAATAGCCTTTAATTTCCAAGGTGAAAT
>PVHP010034129.1:0-18993 GCA_004024765.1 Zapus hudsonius
CCTCACAGTTGATGCAAAAAGAATCTGACTGTTTATATCATTTAAATGGACCATGTGGATTTAAGGATATTTTTTAGGGCTTCAGTAAAAAGCATAACTAATTATGTGCCTTAGACATAACACACAGCAAATGCCATTGAGGGTACTTGGAGTACAAGACAGCCTGTGCTTTCAGGATCAGAGCTCTGCCTTTCTAAGAAGAAGCTGGACATTGAAAAGCTCTCCTTTTTCCCTTGGGAAGAAATAGAGAGGACACTTCTTACTTCACTGACACAAGGCTGAGGATATATAAAAGGAAAGTTCAAAATAGATGCACAGAGAAGGACATAAAGTCCAGGGAGGGAAAGCCCACTGGGTTTAAACTATAGCTATGTTTTTCTTTTGTTTTTGTGTTTTGCCTTATTGTTGCCTAAGATATTTTCATGAGGAAGGCCTGGTTCTAACTCTTTTGGGAACTGTATCTGTGGTCCTTGGGTCAGGACAGTAATGGCCACCCCTGCCCAGTGTTTATGTGTCAGATACCAGGAGAGAGCTTTCTATATTCCATTGCATCCAACCTCACAACTACCCTGGAAAATGACAACCAACATCACCCCCTTCTACAGATGAAGAAACTGAGATTCCAAGAGGCAAATCAACTTGCCCAGGAAGATCTTATTTCAGATACCTCCCATCCTACCACTTAGCTCCTACAGGTTACTATCTAAATCTAAGACAGGAGAAGCGGTCATGGTGGGATTGGCACAGGTACATGGCCAGGACCTGAGCCCACTGATCTCTTACCAGATCTGACATGCTGTGCCAGAGCTACGATGTAGTTATCCATCTTCTTTATTCAAAAGATGGGCATAGGACAAGGGAACTGTGTTAATGGAGCTACTGTTCAAGCCAGTCATTTTTTTTAGATGGAAGAACCAATGAGCTTAATTGGGATTACTTATAGGAGCACAGGCCACTAAGGGCAGCTATACTGCTGAAGAAATCGTCTCCTCTTCCAGCAATGTTAGCAGTCTATACATCCACGACAGCTCTCCCCTAGTAACAGTTAACTGTTATAATGCCTTGGAGAGGGGTGTATCCTGTGAGACCTTCCCCATCCCCTACTAACTGTTAACTGTCTATAAATCCTTCAGGAGAGGTGTGGCCTTGTGAGCCCTCAGTGGAAAAATAATGGGCTCAATCCTGTGCAGGTCTCCTTCGAGCCATCACACTACTACTGACAGTTCAAGAGGGGAATTCTCCCCCTACTGGCTAACCCTTATAGTGCTGTAGCTGCTGGGGGAGAATGGCCACCAACAGCATGAACAAGCAGGATATCCTACAAGCTACACAATCAACCAGCCAGGTAAGATGTGCACACCTGTGCAATAGTGGCACACAGGCTATGGGAGTAATCAACTGCTCTCTGATTGGACATGAAGCCAGTATCTTGGCAGGCATCTGTAAATAGCAGCATCAGATACACTAGTTCAGCAGAAAATCTCGAGGACAGTTGTGTCATGGTTAGCCCTGCTGACTGGTGGATTTGAGTCTTGCCATTTACCTGATTCTAGTTTAGTGTCCTAGCCTCTCTGTGCCTCATCTCCTAGTCTATAAAATAGAACCTATGTTGTGGGTTTTTTGTGAGTAACAAACAAAACACTCTACAGGAACATTTCAACACAGTGCGTGCTCTCATTTAAGTTCCTGATCAATCCACTGTGGTTGATGATGAGATGTTGTCTTTAACTTAAGTGTGATGAAAATCAAAGTGGCATGTCCAGTCCACCAAGCTCAGAAGGGGTTGTGCCTGGACAATAACTGTACCCTGAATTGGGTGTGTTTGTGTGCACATTCACAGCCTTTCAATGGCAAGAGATATGGGCTATCAGCAGCAGCAACACCAGAGAGTGCTGCATGCTGCCATAGGCTTCTTCCTCCGAAGGCCAAAGCCTGGGGCTGGGGAGATGAATCAGTGGGTAAATGAGTTTGGCTCTCCAACACCTCTGTAAAAGCTGAGGTTCCTGATGCATATTTGTAAACCCCAGCACTGAAGAGGTAGACGCAGGAAGATACCCAGGGCCTGATGGCCATCTTGTCTAGCCAAAGCAGTGAGCTCCCAGTTCATCGAGAGACCCTGTCTCAAAAACAAGGGGTGGACAGCAACTGAAGAAGACACCTGACGTCAACCCCTGTTCTCTAAATGTACGTGCACATATAGGCATGCATACACACACACCACATACACATTGCTAAAATAAAAATTAAATTAAAAACAGATTTATCAAAACAAAGGCCAAAACCTCGAGGAATGGAGCCTGGGTGTGGACAGGCCCCCAGGGCCAAGGTGACCCCCTCATAGAGTTTCTTCCTGCTCTAGACAAGAAGCACACATCATTCCTGCACCTACCAAGGGACACGTCATAAACTCTCATCCTCTGGAGCCGGCCCGGCACTCCCTATTCTACCTCCCCAAGGTGTCAGCACACCGTAAAGCATTTCTGCCTGGCCTGGGCAGCTGATCTTAATTTTGTCAAAGGTTCAAAAACAACAAGACATGAGCCACATGGGCTTGCACTGACTATTCCTGGGCAAGTCAATGGAATTTTGGCCTCCAAGACCTCCATCGGAAAATATCCCAAGCCATTTTCCCAAGCCAATGCAAACTCGCTTCCAAGTAAGTGCTTCTGCCTACTTCAAACAGGCCAAGAGCCCCCAGCCCTTTGGGGGCACGAGAAAAGCACAGCATGTATTGCACATAAGCTCAGACAGTAGGTTGGAGTGGGCAGAGCGGTGTAGCAGGAAAATGTCCATGGCAATATTGAAATAGATGAGCAGGACACTGTCTTCAGAGGTCGAAGCCAGGGTCCTTGGGTAGAAGGCTCCAGCCCGGACGTGGTGAGCACAGCTCTTTGCTGTCCGGATGCCGGCACTCCAGTGGAGAGACGGCGTGTGTTTTAGCCAGGGTTTGTGGTGAGTTTTATAAATCCCCATTTGTGTGCACAAAACAGAATTCTCTGCCACAGGGCATGTTGGCTTGGGACGCACATCATCAGCGTGAAATCGGGTGCCAGACAAGTCAGTCAGGGCCCAAGGTTCTGATCCAAGCAGGATGTGGAGAAGCAACTGGCAGTGAAAGAAAGAACTCCAAATCTGACAAAGAGATGGACCCAAACTCTAGTTTTCCACTCTTAACTCTGCAATCTTTCCTAAGTCTCCTGCCCCCCCCCCTGAACCTGATGCCCTCATCTGGAGATTGGGCCCAGTCCAATGAAGAGATGTCACACACACTGTTTGCATCTGTAAAGGACTAGCATACAAGAATTAGCCACTTAGTGTCTGAACATATGAGTGAATTGATGACCTGGTACATTGTAAGGGAAACCGAAGTTCTGGCAAGGATACTTACGATGGTCATCATTAAAGCCTGGGCTTATTTAAAGCCCAAGGTCAATGTCTTCTATGACTTCCAGAATATGTGGAGACAGCCTGGGTGTGTCATCTGAATGCCAACATCGGGGGCCTCTCTATTTAAAACCTTCCAAGTCCCCACTGCCCTGAAAATAAACAACTCCTGACCATGATGTTTGCTCATGGTTGGAAATCTGCTTCTGAACCTGGGTGGGCTTGCAACAGCTTTGACCAATAGAGGGTGGCAGAAAGGACACCAAGTGAATGTCCTTTCTTACTATGGTTGGTCATCATGGCCCCAGAGCTTCTGTCTGGCTGAAACCCTAGCTACATGCTAGAAGCCTGCCCAGCCAGTGTCGGCCAATTTTGCATGGCCATTACCCCTAAACACACTTTCACTCAGCCAAGCCACAGAGTGGAGAATGGATCTGCCAGTGTCCAGTTGTATAGGTCATCCAAGCTAAGACCCGGATATAGGAAGGGCAGAAGGTTGTGTCCTATTCAAATTCTTGAACCATAGATCATTGAGCTGAATAGTTGTGTTCTAACAGTATTCCTACTTTCCTCTTGCAGATACTTTTTTTGACCTCCATCTTTTTCAAAGTTAATACTAGTCTCCATCCTTGCTCATTCTGTTTCCTTCCCACTTTTAAGTAATCAAAATCCTAGTATAGTCCATGATCATCCTTGCTCATTTATCACCAACAGTTATTGAAATAAAAAATACCACTGTTGCTAATATGCTGCTATTACACTTGCATAGAGGCCATATCCATCAGCATTGGTCATGTCTACTATTAGTAGTGTTTGCTCATAGTAAAATATACTAGTAGTATTATACTCTGGAAGTAATATAGAGGCCGTACTAGGCACCTTAAGCTCCTAGAGGAATGTTATGACTTCTGAACAATATACCTAAGAATACAACAGATGTAACAAACTGAAAATCCAAGCAATGAAATAATCCAAGATATGAAAATCCCAAGGTAGTAAATATAAGAAGCATGAAAAATCAAAACATTATTACTCCTTTAAAAAATTATGAATCCAAAGGAATGGCCTCCAGTAAGACTGAATTAGATGAAATGCCAGACAGAGAATTCAAATAAATGAATATAATATGTTAAAAGAAATCAAAGAAAAAAAATCAAAAGAACTGGAGCTGGGCATTGTGACACATGCCTTTAACCCGAGCACTTTGGGAGACAGAAGTAGGATTACTGTGAATTCAAGGCCAGCCTGAGACTACATAGTATATTCCAGGTCAACCTAGAGTAAGACCCTACCTCAAAAAAAAATCAAAGGGATCAAAGAACAAAACAACTTCCTGAAGGAATCCCAAAAGAACACAGAAATCAGCTGAAAGAAATAAGGAAGTCAGTATAAGATATGAATAATGGGATAGAAATACTGCAGAAAAACCAAAATGAAATAATGGAAATGAAAAACACAACATAAATTATAAAAATAAAACTCTGTTAAAAAAAACTTTATCACGAGAATACATCAAATAGAGGATGGAATTTCTGGGCTTGGAAAAACAAGGCAGAGAGATTGGAACATTCCAACAAGGAGAAAGATCCATCAGTAAGAAGGTATCCAAGACATTGGGACAATATGATGAGGGCAAATCTAAAAATTCCAGGCATACACATAGGAGAAAACGTTTCATCGAGAGGGAAATATTTGTAAGTGTTCTCTACAAAACAGAGAAATTTCCAAAATTAAAGAAGAGATGCCAATGTGGATAAAAACAGATTGAAAAAAGGAATTCATGACCATTAAGCCTGTACAGCAGAGAAAAACTTGAAGGAATCCTTTAATTGAAGAGAAGGAACAGCCCATCCAGGAGGCCACAGAAATGAACAATACTTGAACAATAGGTAATGAAGAGAGGAGCAGAAAACCATCAAGAACTACAAAAAGCAACAAAAACGACAAGAATGAACATGCATGTTTCAATTGTAATTCTGAATATAAATCATCCCAATTTCGCAATCCAAAGCACAAACCAGCAGAATGGTTTAAAAAGCAGGAACCATCCATCGGTCATGTCCTCACCACAGAAGACAGAAACTACCTTAGGGTGAAAAGATGGAAATGATATTTCAAGAAAATATGTGTAGGAAATAACCAGATGCCACTGTTATAATATCAGACAATACTGACTACTGACAACATTGTTCAGAAAACATAAAGGGCATCTGATACAGATTAAGGGAACATGCAAGCAAGAAGACATTACAATTCTGAATATATATGCACCAAACACGGGCACATACAATTTCATTTTAAAACACTACTACACTTAGAGTCACAGATTACCCTTAGCGCAATAATCATGGGTGACCTTAATGCCCTGCTTTCATTAATTGACAGGTATTTTCAGGAAAAAAAAAACAGACACACATCTGGATTAAATGACCCCATAGATGAAATTTACCTAAAAGATCTTTGTATCCTATCTGATCACAATTGAATAGAACTACCAACCAACTTCAAGAAAGTCTAAATCATCTACATATATTTAAGGAAAATTAAACAATACAGTACTGAACAATGAATGGCTCATTGCAGAAGCCAAGAAAGAAATAAAAAATTCCTCAAATCATATAACATAAATGCCACATATCAAATCCTATGGAATAGAATAAAGACAGTCATAAGAGGGAAGTTTATAGCTGTAAGAACCCATATGAAGAAATGAGATAGATATCAAATCAGCAAGTTAACGGAAACATCTTAGAACCTCGGAATAAACAGGCTAGACTAAAAATCAGTAAAAGAAGAAAATAATAATAGAGATTAGGTCATATATTAATGAGATGGAAACAAAAATACAAAGAGTCGTCAAAAGAATGAGTTGGTTCTTTAAAAAGAGATGCAAAATTGATAAACGTTTAGCAAAACTACTAAAAAGAGAGAAGGCCAAAATTAATAAAGTCAAGGGTAAAAGGGAGCTATGTCAATAGATACCAACAAACTTCAAAATAATTCATAAAAATATACCTTAAAAACAGATACTGTACTAAATTGGAAAAATCTAAAAGAAATTGATGAGTTTCTAGATATATATGACCTACAAAAATTAAATCAAGATGAGAGTAAACCATTTAAGCAGACCTATAACAAGTAATGATGTTGAACCAGTAACAAAAAAAAAAAAATCGAGGCTGGAGGATGGTTCAGCAGTTAAGGTGCTTACCTAGTACCTTCAGCACAGGGTGGAGCATGTATATGGAGTTTGTTTGCAGTGGCTAGAGGCCCTGGTGTCTCTCTCTCTCTCTCTCTCTCTCTCTCTCTCTCTCTCTCTCTCTCTCTCTCTCTCTCTCTCTCTCTCTCTTTCCCTTACAAATAAATAAAAGAATTATTTTTTTAAAACTCTCCCAAATAAAATAAGTGGTGAATTTCACCAGAACTTCAAAGAAGAACTAAGACCAACGGTTCTCAAACTACTCCATTAAATAGGAAAGGAAGGAATGCTAATAAAATCACATATATTAACAAAACAATATGGTCAGGATCATAAGTTATTAGAGAAAATCATTGAAACCAGGATGACATTCCCTTTTATGCATTGGATATTCTCTCCCCCCCGCCATGGCTCTTACTTTCTTTCTGCCACCTCTTCGACAAATTTCCCTGAGTCATGGTGGGTGAGTTTAAAGTTTGCATATTTATTAGGTTCTTAGACTCTGAATTTGTGTTTTGGACTATTTTGGCTACCCTTGGTGATCGTGATGCACTGTACCCCTCAGTCCCTCCTCACACCATGCATGATGTACTGGATCCCCTCAAACCCCTTTAACCACTGAGTCATCTCTCCAGCCCTGGCTGTTATACTCGAAAACTCACAGGTGCTGGATTACCTGTATAAGATCAGCACAGGATTAGGCCTGTCATAGAGAGGGAGGACTCATGAGACCCTGCCCTTCCCTAAGGATATATATTGGCAGAGGGAATGACATTTTCTTCAGTGGTGTAAGGTGCCCACGCCCTTCACCCATGCTTCTGTAGGCAACCCTAAACAATAAAATCCATTGTGTTAACAACAAAAAGACATGAAAGTTGAAGGGAATAAGAAGGGGATGAACAGGAGTTGTTGGAACAGGAAGAGAGAGGGTAACAGGTATGAACATGATCAAAATATAATATGTACATGTCTGAAGATGTCGTAACAAAACCATTAAGTATAATTAATATATGCTAATAAAAATAATCAAAAATAGTAGGGTTTCAAAATTTTATTGCTATGTTCTTTTGTTGTTATGTACACTTGATCTTCTCTCTGGCTTTCTAAAATTTGTTTACAAATGATAACAGTTTTCCTACACTCTTTAATATTGACTATGAACATGGGCTTTTTCACAAATGATAAATTTATTTTCCTTTGAAATTGCATGCCTTTCTTCCTTGACTTTTTTTTAACACTGGTGTGGTGGTTCAGATGTAAACTGTCCCCCATAGTTTCATGCATTTGAATAGTGAATCCCTAGTTGGTGGCACTATCTAGGAAGGTTCTGGATCCTTTAAGAGGTAGAGCTTTGCTGGAGGAAGTATGCCACTGTGACTGGATCTTGAGGTTTACAGCCCGGCTCCAATTATATTTCTTGCTCTTGCTACTTTCTCCCTGCTGATGCGAAGATATAATACAGGCTTCCTGCTCACCCCTGCCTTCCTTTCCTTTGAAACTGCAAGCTGAAAATAAACCCTTGTATTCTTTAAGCTGCCTCCAGTTGGGTATTTTGTGCCAGAAATGATACAACTAGTTAAAGCATTCAGTACAATATTTAAAAGAGGTAGTGACAATAGGGCTGAAGAGATAGCCTAGCGGTTAAGGGTCTTGACTAAAGAGCCCAACGACCCTGGTTCGATTTCCCGTTCCCACGTTAAGTCAGATGCAGAAAGTGGCACATGCATCTAGAGTTCATTTACAGCGGCCAGAGGTGCTGGTGAGCCCATTCTCTGTCTACTTCTCTCTATGTTTCTCTTTCTGCTTGAAAATAAATATATTTTTTTTAAAGTAGTAGTGACAATAGACAGCTTTGTTCATGCGCATTCTCAGGTAAAAAAGTCAGTATTTTACCACTAAATATACCTGGTAAAATTTCACTTTTAAAAGAACCTGAGTCAGGTGTGGTGGTACACACCTTTAATTCTAGCACTCAGGAAGCAGAGATCGCCATGAGTTCAAGTCCAGCTTAAGTCTTATTCCAGGTCAGCCTGAGCTACAGTGAGACCCTACCTCAAAAAAAAAAACTGTGTGAATTTAAAAAGATTCCCTTCTGTTCCATTTTACAAAGAGCTTAAGAAAACTTTTTTCTTTTCTTCCTTTACTTCCTTCTTTTCCTTCCTTCCGCCCTCCCTCCCTTCTTCCCTTCTTTCTTTCTTTTGATATAGTCTCATTTAGCCCAGTCTGGCCACAAACATGTAGTTGAGGATGACCTTGAGCTTCTAATCCTCCTGCCTCAACTTCCAAGTGCTAGGATTATAAATGTGCACCACCATGTCTGGTTTCAAAGAGCTTTTTTGCAAAAATCATGAGCGTGCATTGAATTTCATTAAAAGGCATTTTTTCATCAGCTTCAGCACTCTAATGATTTTTCTCTTTTATTCTGATAATATAATGAATTATAGTGACTTTTGACTGTGAAACCAACTTTTCACTCTGGAGCAAGTCAAACTTGCTTGTCCTTTGGTCTTTCAGGGAACCTGTTCAATAAGTTGAGATAATTCTCCCTTTTTGTTCATAAGACTTTTGTTCATAAGTCTGGTCTATAATTTTCCTTCATGTGATTATCAATTTTGGTATCAATGTTACAATGAGTTCATTTTTAACCATTAAGAAATACTCTCTCTTTCCTGATCTACAGAAATGTTTATATAAAATTGGTGTCATTTCTTCCACAAATATTTGGGGAGATTCATTTGGAATCCATTTGGAAGAAAGTGGTCTGTGCCTAAAGGTGGTTTCATATAAACGTTGCTAACTACAGATACAATATCTTTAACGGGTATAAGGTTATTCCAAGGCTTTCTGTTTCTTCTCATATCAGCTTTGTAAATTTTAAATTTGATAACATGACTATCCTTGACCATTTGTAGGACATAATCTAATGTCCTCCTTTTCACTCAGATTGCAATTTATTTATTCATTTATTTGTCTATCTATGGAAATCTCTTACAATTGCTGACTTTCAGGTAGACTGGTTTTCTTTCTTAAAATATGCTTTATTTTTTCAGTAACTTCTCATAGTGTGTATTACTTTCCTCTAGTTTCTTTTTTGAGATTTATAAGTATATTATTTTGTACTTTATTCTTACAAAACATTAAAATAAAGCACTTAAGGCTATAACTCTTATCAAAGCAGAGACTTAGCCCACATTCTTCATATTTTTATATGCTATATTTTCACTTGAATTTAAAGATATTTCCCAGTTTCCAATGAAAGTTTTTCTTTGACCTATTTAAAATTGCTTAATTTCCAAGTATTTGGAGAATTTCTACTTGTTTTGTTATTGATTTCCAGCTTCATTCTTCTGTAGCCAGAGAAATATTCTGAGTAATATCAATTTTTTTAATTTGTTGAAACTTCTTTTTTGACCAGCATAAATGTTTCATGCATAATTGAAAAGAATGTACATTTTTAAGCACAGTGTTTGATAATAGTGCTGTATCAAATTTAATAATTGCATTATTTAGTTCTCCTGTATCTTTATTATTTTGTTTATTATATATTTTAAGAGAAATGTAATAGTCTTTCATTATGAGTTCGGCTTTGCCTATGATTTATATACATATGTCCTATCAGTTTTTGTTTTATGTATTTTGTTTTTATGTATTCTTAATATATGTACATTGAGAATTTGTATGTCTTTTCAGAGAATTAAGCACTTATAATGAAATTTTCATTTTTCCTTTATAAAAATGTTTTACTTCTTTGTGCACGTAGGGGTGCGCCCAGAACTTTTGCTTACGCAAACAAACACTAGACACTTGTGCCTTTTTTTTTTTTTTTGCATTCAGCTCACATAGGTGGCTTGGGAAGTGAACCCTGGTTGGCAGGCTTTGCAAGCAAGCACTTTTAATTGCTGAACCATCTTCCCCACCCTGAAAACATCATTTTATCTTGTAATACTTCTTGACTTGAGTCTACATTGATTTCAATATCATTGAAACATCTTTCTTTTTCTGATAATGTTCACATAGTATATTTTACTCTTCTTTTAATTTAAAAAAATTTTTATTGTCCATAATGAGTTACATTATTTAATGGGCAAACAATGAGCTGTTATTCCCAGTTCCCCAATGCCCCTCTTCCCCATCCCCAATCAGCTGGATATCCTCCTCCATGGGCCATCTGGATCAGTCCTTGGGTCAGGGGACCATGGATAGCCTAGTACTCATCCCCATTCTCCTGGCCCAAGTGTGTTGTTACTGAGAGGTGCCATGCCTCTGGATCGTCTCCCCCACCACGGCTCTCACAATCTTTCCGCCTCCTCTTCTGCTCAGTTCCCTGAGTCATGGTGGGTGAATATTAAGCCTGTTGTATGTCACTACAGTATCTAGGTATATTTTGTCCTTAATATAGTTTGATAATTAGAGTCTTTAATTAAATTACTTTGCTTAAAAATATTTGTTTATTTTAGAGAAAGACAATGGTGCATCAGGGCCTTCTGCCACTGCAAATGACCTCCAGATGCATGTGCCACTTTGTGCATCTGACTTTACGTGGGTACCGGAGAATCAAACCTCAGACCATCAGGCTTTGCAAGCTAGTCTTTTGCTGCTGAGCTATCCCAGCCCTAGTTGAATTACTCAATCCACTATATTCACTGTGATTATGGGACTTCTAACTCCCCTCGTGTTATTTGGACAAGGGAGATGAGAGTTCTTCCCTCTGACCCATATTCTTCTTTTCCTCCATCCTGTTTCTTTTCTTCTCCGGCTGTTCATCATCTTAGTTTTCTTCACTGGGTCTCTTTCTCTCCCAAGACTTCTAAACATACAGAATTTTCTCAGTCCTCACAATCATTTCTTCTTGACTCACTCTCTACCTGACCTTATCTGCTCTCAAGGCTTACCCAGGCTGCCAACTCCCCATCAAAACCACTGCTCTACCTCGGACCTCTTCCCTAAACTCCAGACCCATTGCCATTTGGCCATCAACCACCCATCAAAACCACTGTTTTCCAAATCTGAACTCTAGCAGAGTGCATGTGTTGGAGTTTTTCTTCCCTTGGTCTCTCCCATGCTCCTTAGCCATCAGAGAAATGCAACAAATTGGAAATGCACAATGCCCACCAATGACTACAGGGAAAAGCTCTAGAATAGTCAGTAATGCAGGAGACATGGCACAGCCAGAGCTCTCACCTGCTACCATGAGCATGCCAGCTCCTGGAACACAGACAATGTCTGTTAGAGCTAACGTCACACATACACACTTCCTCAATGAGGCAGGGCTGCCATAGGTATATATCCATATATCCCCAAAAACCTCCTATAAAAATGTTCCTAAAACACTTTGTATTAACTAAAAACCATTGCTATAAAAATTATATTAGGGTTGGAGAGATGGCTCAGCAGTTAAGGTGCTTGCCTGCAAAGCCTAATGACCCAGGTATGATTCCCCAGTACCCATGTAAAGCCAGATGCAAAGTGGTGCATGCATCTGGAATTCATTTGCAGTGGCATGCCTATTTTCTCTCTTTTAAAATCAATCAATAAATATATTTTTAAATTATCTTAGCATAAAAGATATGATATCTAGGAATAAACCTAATGAATACTGTGTGAGACCTATATGTTAGTGATAAAGACTTAAACCAGTTGAAGGGTACATATAGGAAAAATCTAACTGACCATGCAGAGGAGAATGGACAGGACTGGGGATGTAGCTCAACAGAAAAGCAAGTATAGCATATGTAAATACATGGAACACACATAAAGAGTGGATAAATAAATATTGATGTATTGAAATATTAATATTAATAATGCATTGCAATAAGAATGTACAAAATTACATTTTCACACAGTATCATGGATGAACTTCACAAACTCCTCTTGATCAAAAAATTTGAACACAAAATCGAATGCATTAGGATTCTAGCTACATAAAGTTTAAAACAGAGAAAATAAATTTTGCGTGCTAAATCCCAAAATAATGGTGGTAAAGGTCATGACTGATAAGAGCCACAAGGGGCTTCTTAGGTCCATGAAGGTCTTGTCTTTTATCTGATCCTAGTTACATGGGTGTGATTAGTTCGTGAAAGCTCATTGAAGTATGTCCTTATGGCTTGTATATCTTTATGCGTGTGCTGTACGTGCCTTAAAAAATAAAGAGGACACATTAATTCTGCACACAGGAGTCTTGTCACTTTTGGCTTTAATATCCAAACCCTTTTGGATTTTGAACATAAGCAAATGTCTGAGTATATTTTTTAACTTTTTATTGACAACTTTCATAAATATAGGCAATATACCATGATCATACTCCACTCCCACCTCCTCCTTTTTTTTTTTTTTTCGAGGTAGGGTCTCGCTCTAGCCCAGGCCAACCTAGAACTCACTCTGTAGTCCCAGGCTGGCTTCAAACTCACAGTGATCCTTCTACCTCTGCCTCCCAAGTTCTGGGATTGAAGGCATGTGCCACCATGGCCTACAACACTTTGATATGTAGCAGATTAGCAGTTGAATATTAAAAGGGAACAAATGAGGGAAGACCTTTTATTTTCATTTTAATTGTGGGGGGGGCTTACATATCTGGCATGTTCTGTACCACTGAGCTACAATCCCAGTCTCCTCTCCTCTTCTTTTTTTTTTTTTTTTTTTTTTGCATTTTATGAGTTTTTATTGTTGTTGTTTTTGTTTTTCGAGGTAGGGTCTCGCTCTAGCCCAGGCTGACCTGGAATTCACTATGTAGTCTCAGTGTGGCCTTGAACTCATGGCGATCCTCCTACCTCTGCCTCCCAAGTGCTGGGATTAAAGGCGTGCGCCACCACACCTAGCGGCCCACCACCTCCTTTTACCTCCTTCCAAATCCCTTTCCACTGCATCCCTTCTTCTTTCCAGCTAGTCTCTCTCCTATTTTGATGTCATCACTTTTTCCTCCTATTCTGCAGATCTTGTCTAGGTAGCATCAGCCACTGTGAGGTCATGAATATCAAGGCCATTTTGTGTCTAGAAGACGGTATTGTAAGCACTTCCTTTGGCTCTTACGCTGTTCACCACCTCTTTTTCAATGGTCCCCAAGCCTTGTAGGGTGTGACAGAGATGTCATCCAAACAAATTTTTATTGCTAAAACAACAACAACAAAAACAAAAACCTGAGGCTGAATAATTTATAAGGGAAAAGGTTTAATCAGAATATAAATTTAAATGTCAAAAGTCCAAGATCAGCTCGCCCTGTTCGTTTGGCCTCTTACCTGGGTCTCCTGGACATCACAACTTGGTAGATGGTACACGTGAGAGAGAGGCTACATGGCTGGAAAGCCAAGAGCAGAAAGACGTACTTGATCTTCTATCACGACCTCTCTCACAGGAATTAACTGAGAGAATGTGATTTCATTTCAGAGGCAGTGTTCATGCCTTCACTAAGCTCTGCCTCTTACCTCCCCATTGCCAAGGAAGCACAAGCTTTCCTCACGTGAACCCTGGGGGGACACATCCAGATCATATCCAAAGCATAGCAGCAACTGTTTATGACCCATTTATTTGTTCAGAAAGTGTGCATTAAGTATCTACAGGAACAAATGAATCCACAGTACCCAGGCCTTGCAGTCTGAGGGTTTACAGGACAGATCCCATCAATGGCCTGTTAGGCTACAGACCTAGAGAAGATGTTTTTCCTCAAGGAGGTGTGGCAGAGCCAGCGTGCCCTTCCTTCAAGATAGACACGGACAGGCTCTGTCCCATTCCTTCTAGGTAGCCTCTTCCATCCAGCTGCCATTTCTGGAAACTAATGTCTATCCCATCATTTACCTTCAAGTCCAGGGTCAGTGTTGAGTCCCGGTTGAGGCCAGCACCAAAATCCTAAAGACTCTATATCATTTCCTACACCTTGCTTCCACTATTCTAAGTGGCCCCTTCTTAAAACCCTCAAAGCAACCGTGCCCAGTGTCTCTGTTTTCTGTCAAGAACTGGAGGGATGCACAAGACTGTTTCAGGCAGGAAACAAGAATCTGAAGAAAATAAAGGCCAGTGATTGACAGAGATCATTTGGCAAGAGAGACTTCCTGTGCAGAGCCAGGTCAGAGGTCTCACTGAGAACAGGGAATGTTGTACTGGGAGCTGAGCTGCAGGGAGAAGCCAGTCATGGGACGTCAATGAAGGCTCGATTTGTCCAGATCTCAATGAAAATTCTTTATTATGCTGAGATAAGTTGCCTTCGTGTCTAGATTCTCCAAGGCACTTATCATGAAGGGATGTTAGATTTTGTTCGAGGCTTTTTCTGCAGCTACTGAGGTGATCATGTGATGTCTGATCTCTGGCCCATTACATGATGAATTTCAGTTTTGATTTTGATATATTGCACCATCCCTGCATCTCTAGAAGGAAGTCAACTCAATTGTGTTGAATGCTTTTTTGATGGCGTCTTGAATAGGGTTTGCAATATTTTCTTGAAAATGTTGGTGTCTATGCTTCCAGGGAAATTGGTCTCTAATTTCCTTTTGTTGTTGTGCTTTTCTCTGATTTTTGGTCTCAGGGTAATACTGGCTTTGTAAAGGAGTTTAGAATTCCTTTTTCTATTTTACAGAATACTTTGAGAAGTTTGGGTATGACATTTTTCAGGCTCTAGCACAACTGCATATCACAGGAGAAGCCGCTTTACACTTAGTTCTGTGCATAAGGATTGTGTAAATGCTTTGAGACCTTGGTCCCAGAGTCCTCCGTGGACTTCTGGTGACATGTTGTAGGACCTAGGGTGGGACAGGGCAGTGAGTTCATGCCCAGCAACACAGGCAAGCTCTAATTTGCTTCCAAAATGGTTGAAGACTAGAGAAGCACTATTTATGGAGCCCTGGACCCCTTCATTATGAACCAGTGCCATTCAGATGAGTTTTAGGGGGTGTCTGTTGAGGTATGTAATTACCCTTCCCTTGGCTATGAGCTTTTAGAACACAGAGAGGCTCACATAAAAGGATCTCCTGCATCCAGGAGCCCTGTCTAATTCTTGGAAGTGGCACTCTCCCTAGATTTGAGCTGGACAGGAATGAAGGGTCCAGGGTGGGCGAAGTGTGGGGCAGATGAGATTCAGAAGCCAGGAACAGGACGACTTGGATTTGTCCTGTCACTTGAATGAACCATCTTTTTTCATCTTTCCTAAGAAAGTGATGTATCCACATGACATATTGCCAAGGGGCTGGGGAGATGGTTCAGCAGGTAAGAGCACTTGGAGGGCCCGGTTTACTCTGAGTTTGATTCCCCAGTGCTCACATAAGCAGCTGGGCATAGCCATGCACACCTGTAACCCCAGTCCTGTAAAAAGCAGAGACTGGAGAATCACTGGGGCTCCCTGATTCACCAGTCTGATCAGAAATGGCATTTTCGGATTCAGTGTGAGACTCTATCTCAAGGAAGCATATGAATGAGAAACAAGACCTCCCAATGACCTGAACAGCATAAGAGAGTAGCAATGCTCTGTAGTTTAGAGTAGAAAATAGATATCCTTGAGTGAACACTGATGTAAACAAATTATGAATAAATTAACAATGGGGTGTGACGAGACAAGCTCTTGGCCATGAGACCCCTGCAGGGCTGTGTTATCCAAGGTGATGGCCCTGTGTGGTCACTGAAAACTCAAAGGAGAGCTCTGCCTGTCCAAATGGTTGTGCAAATCAGTGAGGAAGTCTTGAGAAAGCTTGTTCTGGAAGGAATGGGTAAAACCATGTCACCCCAAAGAAGAAATCAATGTGTGACAAAACTCAAACACTTAGAGGGTCTGCAGTGTGCTTCCTTTTGGGAAAAGACAATTTCAACCTTTATCACAATGACATGCGCAGACAGTCACTCAAATCAGGACATATTTAAATACCCAGGTTCCTATTTCCTAAACACCATGTGCTCTTAAATACACAGCAAATTCTTTTTTCTTTCTAAGTCCAATCAATCTTTCTTTCTCTCACGATCTTTTTCTTTCTCTCTTTCATTTTTTTTCTCTCCTTCCTTCCCTCTTCTACCTTCTCCTCCTCCTCCTCCTCCTCCTCCTTCTTCTGGCAGTGTCTCACTCTAGCCCAGGCTGACCTGGAACTCACTCTGTAGTTCCAGGCTGGCCTCAAACTCATGGAGATCCTTCTACCTCTGCCTCTCTAGTGCTGGGATTAAAGGCATATGACAGCACACCTGGCTTTCTCCATGTACTTTCAGAAGAAAAGTTTATACAATATTTGAAACCCATTAGCATGTCTAAAGAATGTGCACACATACTGGACAACCATATGATCCCAACCCTAATGACAGATGTGTTCCTAACACCCTATCTTCCCCACAGTGCTGGAATTAACCCCCTCTGAAACTGTGAGCCCAAATACACCCTTCCTCCATGACATTGTTTCTAATAGGTATTCTTTGTTTTTAACCACAGCAACACAAAACTCACTAACAGAGAGTGGGAAAAGACACTCCAGTCAGAAACAGAACCCATGGGTAGGTGTTTTCCTAGGTCCCACAGGGAATGACCAGGCTGATAAGGTCACAGGCACAGATAAAACAATCATTGTTCACAGAGAAGGGTTGTGCCATGTGCCCTTTGCATCCTGAGACCTCTGTACCCCTTTCCTATGGCTTCAGAGGCACTTCAAACAACAGATGTTTTTGAAGAGTATTTATGTATTTGAGAAAGAACGGGTACACCAAGACCTCCTGCTGCTGTAAATGAACTCCAGGTGCTTGTGCCATTTGGCTTTACATGGGTTCTGGTAAAATTGAACCCAGGCCAGAAGACTTTACAAGCAAGGGTCTTTAGCCCCTGAGCCATCTCCCCAGCCCAGTAGATATGTCTGTGCTCACAGCACAGTGTGCAGAGCACCACTAGAATAGGGAAGCAGGACATGACCCCTCTGGACAGAACCTTGCCACCTCAGCTTGTCCATCCTATGGCTGCCCTAGGGTGACCTCCACAGACTCATTTCTCTGCCTTCTAGTGGTTTCTTGCTTGTGAACTAACTGAACAAATCCAAAGCCCGTGCAGATATGCTCTCCCTGTGCCCTCAGAGCCACCTTAGGGAATCCAGCACAGCCTTGTTCCCTAACTGTTCCCTGGGAGGGAAAAGGGGGGAACAAGCCAAACCAAACTCCAGAATTCAGGGTTGCTTCTCCGTGCTACAAAAAAAAAAAGGAAAAGAGAGAGAGAGAAGAGAAGAGAAGAGAAGAGAAGAGAAGAGAAGAGAAGAGAAGAGAAGAGAAGAGAAGAGAAGAGAAGAGAAGAGAAGAGAAGAGAAGAGAAACTGGATTTGTTCTGAGGTGGTGTGGCTTGTTCCGGTTTTTTGGTTCATGGTTTAGGCCAAGCCCTGCTCCAGACAGAAAGAATGTCCCTGGAATGCCTTTTCCAACTAGGACTCACAACAGCTGAAAGAGCTGGGTGTCCAGATGGAGGCCACCTGCTCTGCAGACACCCAGGGACTTCCCTGTATCTCTGACGCAGACCTCCTAAGCTCAGGAACAGGGCTGGGCTGCCACGTGGCATAGTCCTAGCCGGGTCACCACAGAGGCAGAGTGCTGTCCCTTTATTAGACCCAAGAGGGAGTCGATGTCACTGCACAAATCTGTCAGGGTCCCCACATGTGAGCACTGCACCATGGGTGGGGAAGCATGCTAGGTAGAGACCCTTAACCACTAGATAGCACTGTTTGACCAAAGAGAAGGTGACAGGACCTGCCAAGAGCTGTGAAAACGACCCCATTCAGAAAGTCGGCTGCTCGTGACAGGCAGGCTGTCTCAGACTCAAATCATGGTGTCTGGGGGCCACTCAGCCCTCCCCTTTCCCAACCAGGAAGCTACAGAGCAGCAAAGAAGAGCTGCCTCCAGGAGATGACCACTGGAGACAGGATGCTGGGGTCACCTGGCTGTCTGATTAATTTCCAGAAAGAAGCCACCTACATTACCCCCACCCCAGTGTGAATCCACGCGCTCCAGGGACCTCCTCAGATATTGGAAACAAAACAGTAGGACTGATGGGACTTGCTTAGCGTGCTGAGGATGGTCAATGGGCACACCCTGGCACATCTCTGGCCACCATACACAGAAGCAGCACACACACACACACACACACACACACACACACACACACACACACACACACACACACACACACATTGGGAAGGACATGGAGCCCAGAGGAAAGCTCTCATAGAAACATCGCTCTTTCTCGGGGTCATTTTTTCCTCTGCCTGCTTTTTTTTTAAATTGATATCTTTATTGTCCAAAATTAGATACATTGTATTAGCAAAGATTATGTTTCTATCCCCGATCCCTCCTCCCTGTCCCCAATCCACTGGGTATCCTTCTCAGTGGGCATACGGGATCAGTCCAGGCCTTTTAATGACAATGACAGCTTTATCGAAGGCAATCTGGGTGTTCCCTGACACAGCCAATGCCTCTGCCTC
>PVHP010034130.1:0-19248 GCA_004024765.1 Zapus hudsonius
AACTGTCATCATTGGCACAAGACCTGCATAAGATTGGCCCATCAACATTTCTTTGCTTTTTTTTTTCGTTGAGGTAGGGTCTCCCTCTAGCCCAGGCTGCCCTGGAATTCATTATGTGGCCTTGACCTCAGGGCGATCCTCTTACCTTGGCTTCCTGAGTGCTAGGACTCAGCTGGGTATGGTCACCAAGCCCAGCTCCATCAACATTTTGTCAAGGATGATGGAGGAGGGACATAACAAGGAGGCAGCAACATAGAAGAGAGGCTGCCTAGCTGTAAAGAGGAGGGAATTCAGTGGAAGGGGAGAGTAAGGGAATGGGGATAAAAAAAGGCGATGGGAAGCGATTGTGATTGAAATACATTATGCACATGTATGAAAATTGCCCATAAAAAGTTAAAAATAACCCAGGGAACTGAGCAGAAGAGGGGGCAGAAAGATTGTAAGAGTCATGGTGGGGGAGAATGTCCAGAGACATTGCCCACCTCAGTAACAACATGCAAAGGGGGGTGGAACCGGGTTGACTCCTAGGCTATTCACAACCCCCTGCCCCATGGACTGATCCAGACTGCCCACCAAGGAGGATATCCAACTGACCGGGGACAGGGAGGAGGGAAATAGGGGAAGTGGAGACATCAACACATTATTCCCTTATTAAGTGTATCTAATTATGGATAATAAAATTTTTTAAAAAAGTTAAAAATAATAACAAGGAAAATAAAGGTAAAAAGAGTGAACTCTGATGTAAACTGTGGACTTCCAGTGCTATGAGGCATGGATGTAGGCTCATCAGTGGTAACAAATGGCCCACTGGATGCTGGCTGTCAGCAATTGAGGAGGCTCTGCCTATTGGGGTAGGGAGCAGGTAGAAACTCCATGCACTTCTCAAAGTATTGTACAGTTCTATCAGAGCTCTCCCAAAGCCCCCAGGAGAGGCAGTTGTTAAATTCATTGCATAAAGCTAGTGAGATTGTTCAGTGAGTAAAGTGCTTACCATGTAAGCATGAGGACCTGAGTCAGACCCCCCCAAACCCAAGTGAAAACCAGGTATGGTGGCATGTACCTGTAATCTCAGGGTTGGGGCGATAGAGACAGGAGGATCCCTAGGGCTCTCTGGCCAGATAATCTAGCTGAAATCAGTGTGCTCCAGATTTATTGAGATACTATGTCTGCAAGATTATAGATTGACTGAAAGAATCTGATATTTACCTGTAGCTCCCTCATGCGTGCACATACATGTGCACATGCACCTGCACACCCATGAACCCATACACATACGAATGTGCATACACACATGTACACAAATACATACACACAATTAACTACAGAGCTTAATTGCAATTGTGAGAAGTTTTCCCAAAGGAAAAGTTCTGGATATTATGAATGGATATAAGAGAAGTTCCTGCCTTATGTTAAATGATCAACTTTGGGGTCTTCGAAGAAAGGGTACTTGAGTTGAACTTGTTCACATCGGCCATTAAGAAATGAGCACACAACGTCAAAGGGACTGATTGGTTCATGGAGCCAATGGGGTTAAATTAAGTTAGCTTAAGCTATGGCTTAATGCAGGTGCTCCACCCACACCACCAAATTTCTTCTCCCCATTTCTTCATGCTGTTTTCATCTGTGTGGGTTCTACCTTTAGGCAGATTCTTTCCTATGGTGGCACCAAGTGGACTGGAACCTTAGAAGACAAGAACAGAGCTTTATTCACTGGGACACTCATAGGATCCCACTCCCAAGAGAAGGCTCCCGTGAAGCAGGAGAGTCAGCAAATGTGTGTTCAGTCAACAAAGGAGCTTCTCTGCTTGTACAACTCTTCCTGGGTGACAGTGACTGAGGGCTTACATCCAGCTGCACCCAAAGCTCCATCTCTGTTGGGATAGTTCAGTTCCAGGAGTCACTGGAGAGTTTGCATGTCCCTTGGTTGCTCTGCGCTTTCTTTTCTTCACAACTTCAGCTCAAACAGTTCTCCTTCAGAGAAAGGCCTGAAACATCTCATCTAAAGCCACACAGAAACTCAAATGGCTTTTCTTACTTTTCTTTTCTTCCTCTCTGCACCTCCTAAAATGTACTTTCTTCCCAACAGAGTCAGCTCAAATCCTTTCTCCTCTATGAAGAAAGACATCAGGGGTTGACTGCCAAACCATGACCCCCCCGGACTTAAACTGGTGTAAATAAAGTTTTATTGGTATACCGTTATATCTGTTTATTCATTTCTGAGACTACTTTTATGAGGCAAGAGTAGGGTGAGTGGGTATATGCAGGATTGTGTCAGTTACTGAATGGGCAGAAATGCTAGAAATATTAACTACTTGACTAGTCTCAGAAAAACAAACAAATATGGAAACCAGGGTATAACAGTGGCCAGGGTCTGAACTGTGGACTCAGGGTGGGTGACAATCCCAGCTCTGTTTCTGACAGGGTGGGCGAGTCATTGCAGTCTCTGAGCCTCTTTTTCCTTCCCTGTAAGATGGCGACAATAATAGTACCTGATCAAGATCGGATGTGCACTTAAACCATGTGGCCTCAGGCTTGTCATACTGTGGGCAATAAGACAATTTCAGCTCACATTACAAGTTTTAACACTGGATCTGATTCAGGGAATCCTAATGGTGGGTTCTGCCTCCTCCCATTTAGGAGGAGTTGTTGAATTGGTTTCTTGCCTGACCATTTATTTTTCTTCTGTGGAAAATAATTACTTGGTGATTTAGGAAAGTACGTCAAACACAACCCTCCTGAATTGATTTTTTTTCAAGGTGTTCGACACATATAACCCGCCTCCTCACCTGTGTGTGTTTTTCCTTCTCTATTTTTCTTGAAACACAAGATTAAAAAAACAAGAAAAAAGAAAAATGTCTTGTTTGAGCTCTCAGGGAAAGGCCATATCAAATTCCTAGTGAGACTGAACGAACCTGAAAGTCTTCAAAACAAAGGGGACCGTGATGGTGGAGAGAGGAGGGGATGGAGGGGTCTTGTCCTACTATGGAGCTATCTCAGGCTTTGCCTAAATAGCTTTCCTGTCTATGTCTTGATCCTGATCAAACACAGCTTTATGAAGAGATCTGTTTTGGCAAATCTTATTTAGGAGCAAAAAGGAAATCTCAAGCCTCAAATAGCATTTGAGACAAGAACAGCTGTTGTTGCACATTCAGCCTGCTTCTCTCAGAGGCCAAGAGCCCAGGCTAAGACAGCTGCTGAGAGTTCAAGCCCCAAAGCCTCAACTCCACAGCAAGGTTACCTTGGATGCCTTACCTTGTGGTCCATGGATTAGTTGGGGGGTCATTGTGCACTAACAGCTGGCTCTTCCATGGAGCTTAGTGAACAGGCTCTTGGGACAGTGGTAAGCAGACGAGAGGAAGAACTCTTGGGAGACAGTTGTAGTGACCAGCTCATTTATTAGATTGGATAAGGTGTTTTTATTCAGGAGGGAAAAGGAGAGTCAGGGGGACAAGTGGCAAGGGTGGGTGTGGGGTGGTCTGTGGATGTCTCATGAAAGGATTGGCAGGGGCCAGCTGCATAGATAAGCTGGAAGGACTTTCTTGTTGCCTGGGCCTTGTTATCACCTTATAGCTGAGTTATGTGAACTCCAGTAAACTCAGGCCTTGAATTACCTGGGTTTATCGGAGTTTGCTGAGGCCTGCCTAGTGACTGGAGGTTGGGGAGGGAAGGAGTAAGCCAAACTCCTGCCGGTCTCAGGATGAGATTATCAGGGTTTCAGGCCATCTTTTCCTTTAACTTATGTCCTCCGTGACTCTCAGCAGGGTCCCACATTACCTAACATCTTTGAGTGTCAGTGCCCTGCTCATTAGAGAGGTGATTATAGGAGCTACTTCATTGGGATAATGGGGATAAAAGAGATGATGGATTTATGATAGCTGGCCATGGGATCAGAGCTACTTACTATTTCTTACTGTTATGGGAGCTGGCAAAATTATTTCTGGTTCCTCTTTGTACCAACACAAGGATTGTGTCCAGGTGACCTTGTTCCAGGTGTGAGCTAGGGGAGTTGAATGGAACACTCAGGTTTCATTCCTCCACAATCTTTGCAGATGGAGATTGATGCCCCAAAGATTCTTCTGAAGAAACCTCAAACAGTTGAGATCCTAACTGTGGGTATCAAGGCAAGTGCTCTCCTGAGGTATCAGTTTCTTTTTTGTTACTGTGAACAAATATGACCTGAAGCAACTTATGGAAGGCCAAGGGTTTTATTAGGCTTACAGTATTGAGGGGAAGTTTCATGGTGGGGAAGACATAGTGGCGGCAGTGGGGAGTCAGCTCATCACATTATTATCACATCAGGCTAGAGGCAGAGGGGGATGGATGTTGCTGTTCAGCCAGCTCTCAACTTTGTATCCAGTCCAGGACCCAAGCCCATGAGATGGTGCTGCCCACAGTTAAGGTGGGTCTTCCTACCTCAATTAACTTACTCAAGATAGGCCTGACCAGAGGCTAACCTAATCTAGATAATCCCTCACAGCTGTTCCAGGTTGTGTAAATCAATATAAACCATCACACCTGAGAATTCTGGCAGGGTGTGTGTGAAACTAAATTCTAACTCAGAATGGCAGTCTTCTGAAAATATTGAGCCCCCCCCAAAGTCCAGCCCATGATATTTTGTCTTACCTTACTTCCCCTTCAGCCACAATTTCCCTTTACTCGTTTGACAGGACACTGACATCTATGCTGACCAACTCTTTGCAGATACTATTCAAAAAGGCAAGACTCATCTCATAAATTGGTCTGTAGCAGGTGGATATGCCAACAATGAGCCTCAGTCTTTATCTCATTTAGAGAAGGGCTAGCTGTCAATCAGCCATTGATTAAAAACTTCCTTTTATAGGATGATACACAGCCTAGAAGATGCAGTTGACGAAGGTGATTCAGAGCTTTGGAGTTAGGCAGAAAGACTCAAATCCCACCTCTGCTATTTCCCTGCTGCAGAGATTACTCCAGTCAGCCAAACCTCACCTCAACCTTTTTTGTAAAATTGCGACAAGAATATCACTTAGTAAAATTGAGACTTAGGTGGCAGAGTGGATAATATTTATAGTGTGAATATCCCAGTGTTTGGCACAGAATAAATCCACCCCCAAAGTAGCTTACAGTGTTGGAATAAAAAGACAATATTCAACACAAGTGTAATGACCCTGAAAACAATGGCTTCCCAAGGTTGGGAATGGCCTGAAATATTGTCGGAATTCCTGTTTTCAGTGATGTCTAATAAGGACAAATGATAATATCCAGCCTGACCTTGCAAGGCAGCTTCGGATCAGTTTCCCACTCGTCACCTAGCTGTCTAGCCCTATTGTACTTCAAGCCCTTTAAAGACCATGACCTTGATGGGCCACCACTAAACAACTTCAGCACCTTGGACATGGCTTCAACTCTACCTGAGGCTCTTTGAAGGTTTAGCAAGTCGGTTGAGGAAGGGTATTAAGAAAACACACCCATTTGCCACTGTGAAGTTCTTCTATTTCTTAAAAAATTCTTATTTATTTATTTATTTTCAAGGAGAGAGAGAGAGAGAGAGAGAGAGAGAGAGAGAGAGAGAGAGAGAGAGAGAGAGAGAGGAGAGACAGAAATAATGGCTGTGTCAGGGCCTCCAGCCTCTGAAACAAATTCCAGATTTATGCACTATTTTGTGCATCTGGCTTCGCATGGGTGTAGGGAATCAAACCCGGATTCTTAGGCTTTACAGGAAAGTGCTTTACCCACTGAGCCATCTCTCCAGCCCTCCTTCTAATTTCAACTTAAGTTTATTTTACTCCCTTCTGTTTCCCAACTTTACTATTCAAAACTGAAGACAGTAATTTAAAAGTCCCCTAGATATCTCTTCTCTCTGCTAATCACCCTCAATTCTTTAATGTCGTTCTTTTCTTTGACTCTGTTTTAAGCTCCTGCTCCTGATAGGTGTTGGGTCACAACACTCCACTCAGCTGGAGAGCTTGGGATGAATGAGGTTAGTAGTTCTGGAGCCACCAAAGATAATTTCCAAAGCAGAAAATCCAATTACAGATAATTAGGAGTCAACCCAAGTTTTTCTAGAAAGTGGCTTGGTATTGCCTCCTGGCCATAAACAACCAAAATTAATTTGCAATAACTTGCTACTAATTTCAATGATGATTTAGAAGTGTCCCAGGATGTTCTTCCTGCCATGCAATCAATGCCAGAATCTTTAGAGAAGGAGTTGAAGATGTCAGCCTGTGTCCTCCTGGTGAGGGTACCTGGGTGGGAACTATGTTGGCATCTCTCCATGGCCTCCATGTGCCTTTGTGACTTGCTAACTCTTCACAGGAGTCCATGGAATGGATGAGACATGTAAAACTTGAGCAGCAACTCATGGTTCCCCCCTCATTTTTGTTTCCTGCCATCCGTGCAAAATTTTCAAAATAGAAATAGTTTTTTATTATTGTGAAACTATGGATAACACACACAGAAGACTTTAAAGTTATAAACAATAGAAATCACCTCTAATTCACCCCTAGATATCATCACAATTAGCATCTCAAGCTTGGTTGATTTGTCTGTCTCTGAGTATTTCATTTTCCCTTCCTGTGTTTAGTAATAGAAACTGACCATGTTTTACACCCTGTAATGTGGTATTTATCATTTAACAATCTTTCCATCATCAGTAAATATAGAACTTCAATTGGCTGCTGAGTACATGTGTGCCAATACTCCTATCATTGGTTCGAAATCATTGCATCCCTGTCTCTCACTCTGAACACTGCTACGATGGTCATTCCACTGCATCTTTGACCAGCTCTGTGAAAACATCATTCAACAAGGCAAGCACAATCTTCTCAGACAAATGGTTCTAGAACAAATGTTTATTCACATGCAAACAATGAGCTCCAAACTTTACCTCATTTTGTACATAAAAATTAAAGTAAAATACATCAGAGACTGTGACAGTACACAATTTCTTTGAAAATAAAAAAAGAAAACCATTTTCCTACTGTTGACATTGGGCTAGGAAAATGTGTTAAAATGGACACAAAACACGAGGAACTATCCAAGAAATAATTAATAAATTGGACTTTGCCAAAGTTAAAAACTTTTCATCTCAAAAGACACTATCAGAAAATAGCAAAAGGTATCCTACAACGAGGAGAATGTTTCCAAACTATGTATTTGATCAAGAACTTGTATTCTCACTGTATCAAGGAATCTTACTGCTGCAGTTATACCCTCATTGCTGGAGGGAAACACCCAACCAGAAGCAGGTTATGGGAGAAAGGAGTTTATTTCAGGCAGGCTTACAGATTCCAGGGGAAGTTCCATCATGGCAGAAGAAGCTGGCTCACTTCATATATCTTCAGCAGAGAGAGAAAAAGATCAGCCAGAGTTCAAGCTGGCTGAGAACACACCTTAAGGCTGGACTCAAGATCTGGCCCCAGGATCACACTTCCTTCCTCTACTTCCCAAATTGCCATTAACTGGGGGCCAAGCATTCAGAACACGTGAGTTTTGTGGGGTGCATCTGATTTAAACCACCACACTTATGATTCAATACATGAAGATTACTCATCAAATATTTGAAAATACTTGAGTCATCATTTTTTGCCAAAGAATCTATACAAATGGCAAATAAGTCCACAAGAATATGCCTAATATTATTGCTAATTAGTAAAATGCAAGTTAGAGCAATAGTGAAATTCTACTTGATACCTATTGAATGGCTAAAATTAAATGGAAGGAGAGTTGACAAGAGCAGGAATCCAGGGCGACGGAGTTTCTAGCAATATTTTGGCGGCTCTTATGAATGCATGACTGTGTGAACACGCAATCTCACCCCTGTGCATTTCTCAGAAGCACATGTGTTCACTCCAGGCTTGTATTGAAATCTTTAGAGCAACTTTATTCCCAATGGCACCAAGCTGGAAGGCTAACCAAAGTTCAACGATAAACACAATGTGGATATCCACCCTGGGAATGCTATTAACAACAAAAAGGTCTGAAGAGTGAATGCACACCACAAACATGGGTGAACTTCAAAGGCATTATTAGTGGTGGAAAAAAAAAACCCAATCACAAGAGACTTCATATTATACGATTCCATCCATGAGAAACCCTAGCACGAAAACTATATCAACAGAAAGTTAATCAGTGGTGACAAATGCCTGGGTGAATAGACATTGATTACAAAAAGGCACAGGAAACTGTAAAGGTTAATCTTTAAAAAAAACCTTTTTATTGATTGCCGTGGTGGGGGAGAATATCAGAGACTTGGCAACCCTCAGTAACAACACACTTGGGTCATGAGAACCTGGCTGAAGACTGGGCTATCCATGGTCCCCTACCACAAAGACTGATACAGATGGCCCACGAAGGAGGATATCCAGCTGACTGGGGATGGGGAAGGGGGGCAATGGGAAATTGGGAATAACAACTCATGGTTGGCCCACTAAACAATGTAACTCATTATGAACAATAAAGAAAAAAAAACTGAAATGGTAAGGTTAATCTTGATTGAGAAATAGCTAGGAGATTTGCAAAGCCCACTTCTAGGTTTGTTGTGAGTGTGCTTCCAGAGATGATTGACATGTTAAGTAGTAACTGAGGGTGGAGGTGGGGAAGACCCTGTCTGAATGCGCATGGCACCATCCAATAAGGTGGGGGTGTGGATAGAGCAAAGCCTGCCAACCCAGAGCTTGCGCTCTCTTGCTCCTCTGCTTCCTGGCAGAGGTCATCCTCTCTGCTCCACTATGCCTCCATTTTTGCTTATTATTTTTCAACCTTTTATTGACTACTTCCACAAATAAACAATATACTCTGATCATAATCCCCTACCAACCTCCTTTCCTCCCCCCAAATCCTCCCTCCACTGAATCCCCTCTTCTTTTCAATTAGTCTCTTCTATCTCAATGCCATCATTTTCCCCACTCCTACTCTGCAGGTCTTGTATAGGTAGCTTCAACCACCGTGAGGTCATGAATGTCAAGGTTACTTTGTATCTGGAAGATAGTATTAAAGCACTCCTCCTCTTCCTTTGGCTTTTAGATTCTTCCTGCCACCTCCTCTGCAATGGTCCCTGAGCCTTAGAGTGTGATAGAGATGCCTCCGTGCTGAACACTCCACTCTGCTTCTTCTCAGCACTATGGAGAGTTTGGAGTCTCCTCAGTGGTCACTACTATCTGAAAAGAGAAGCTTCACAAACCAAATGTGAGAGTAGCATTAATATATGGACATAAACATAAGTATTTAGAGGGAAGTTAGCCAGACAATAGTAATAGTTTTCCCCTTAGGACTTATGACCTTCCCAGCCATTGGCTTTTGACTAGGTTTTCAGTACCAGGCAGGAATTCCCTCTTGTGGATCTGGCCTCAAGTCCAACCAGAGAGCTGCTGGTTTTCCCCATAACAGACATGCCACCACTGTACCAGTTGGTACATTTGACCTAGCTGGCCATCTATAAAGCTTGCAGAGTCCACTGCTGGTTAAGACTGTTGATGACTTTTCTCCCTTAACAGGCCACATAGGTCTCCAGCATTCTGACAGCTAGTCAGCAGGGAGAAGGCTTCCAGCTCAGCTCGACTGGATTGCTCAGTGACGTGCAGCTCAAGCCCACCATGTCCTTTTTATCTCCATGATGTGCTACCTTACTCAGGCCCAGAAAAATCATAACCATATGACCCTGACCTGTGAGACAGTGAGCCAAAAATAAGTCTCTCCTCCCTTAGCTGGTTCCTCATTTGTGGAGAGATGAAGATTTTTAAATTTAACACTCTGACTGCAGTGATAGGGCTGCACCACATTTGTGCAAATTCACCTAAGTGTACATTTACATGGAATGGAGTGTATGTGATTTCAATCTCAGTAAAGGAGGTAAAAATGATGAAGCCCCGCTATGGCATGTGCGTGTTTGTGTGTGTGTGCACCTGTGGTGGTGTGTAGTGTGTGCACATGTGTGTGCACACCTGTGGTGGTCTATAGTGTGTGCATATATGTGTGCAGATGCATGTGTGTGTTTGTGTGTGTGTGCACCTGTGGTTGTGTAGTGTGTGCACATGTGTGTACAGATGCATGTGTGTGTTTGTGTGTATTCACCTGTGGTTGTGTGTACAGATGCATGTGCTCCACGTTCAGGTGTGTGTGGGCCAGAGGAGAACAGGTGTGATCCTCCCATTGCTCATCCATGCGTTTCCTTGTGATGGTCTCTCACTGAACCTAAAGTTGACACGTTGGTGAGACTGGCTGGCCAGTGAGCCCAGCGATTCTCCTGTCTCCACTCCCCACAGGACCATGGTTATAATATAAATGACCCTTTGCCATGTGGAGGCTGTGGATTGAACTCAGGCATCTCTCAGGTCCTCTCAGGCCTTCATGGGGGTTAGCCACGCAGTGAGGAGACCTGCATTTCTGTACCTGACTACAACATGTGTCTACCTTGGTTCATGGAGGATTCTGAGGATCTGGAACTGGGCACTGGGAATTAACCTTTTATGTGATGTCACCCTGACCCTCCCCACTCCACACTGAATTTCACTACATTTTCTTATCCCCTATCATGGATCTCAATGTCAAATATTCAGACATGTAGGTAGTGAAATCTGGAGCTCTCTCTCTCTCTCTCTCTCTCTCTCTCTCTCTCTCTCTCTCTCTCTCTCTCTCTCTCTTTTGGTTTTTCAAGGTAGGGTCTTGCTCTAGCCCAGGTTAACCTGGAATTCACTATGTAGTTTCAGGGTGGCCTCGAACTCACGGTGATCCTCCTACCTCTGCCTCCTGAGTGCTGGGATTAAAGGCATGCACTACTACTCCCGGCTAGTTAGCTCTTTTGAGCTGGGACTTATTTTCCCTTTTATTCTCCTTTACAGAGTTTGACACACATGGATGCTATTAAATAAATCATCTATAATTAATACATATTTGACTCTTATCCTGCATGTTTTCTGGATTAGAATACATTCCTTATAGCTTGAATATTTATTTCCTAAACCAAAGAGATCTTTTCACCCTTTTCTTTCCTGGGTCATACAGTAAACTATTTTGACTAGAGTAGAGGAATTGGCCCAGGTCCCTTTCTCTTGACACCTTAATAATTGGATAGCTATAAAAATTACACATGTAGAAGTTAGTAGTGGTTATGTGGGCAAGTCACACGTGTATGCTTAGGGAAAGAGAAATCCCTGGGAATATTAATCTGCCTCTAAAGAATCCTTCCTAACCGGCAGGTGTGCATTGTTTTACACACCAAGAGTCTAGAAGTGCCAGACCCAAAAAGAACACTTGTCAACATCCTTTCTGAAGTTGCTAATAAGCATCAGTAGACATATGAAGTACAGGGACAGAAACTTGCTACAGAAGCTTGTCTGAAATGGCCAGGGAAGCTTCATTCAATAGCCTAGCATCTTCCTGTGAATGGATGGTGTTGTGTATGTCAGGATGTCTAGTGCTTACTGTGCCCCAAGAGATCACTAGATATCATGTGATATATTCTTGAGAACACTCTCATCACTGAGGACATAATAATGTCTGCATTTTTCAGAAACCGAGCCTTGTGGGATTAAACCACATGCCTGATGTTACATGGATTACCAGTGAGAGATTGACCCCAGGCCTGCTGGTTCCATGATTGGGTTCTGAGCTATGGGTTTCTCAACCTGTCCATGAGCTGGTCCTACAGAACACGACACACCATCAGACAGGAGCTACACCATTGAGGTTGGGGAAGAATTGTACTTCCAGAGTCAACAATCAGAGTAGCAGTGAGACAATTAACTTGTCTTCCCTAAAGGAGCTTTGTTCATGGGGCAGTCTTCAAGTCGGGCACGGGAAGGCACTTGGCAAATTGTAAAAGGAAATAACGTTTCAGGATGAAAATTGATGTACACTTATCAAGAATGGATGACGTAAGAGCAGGTGCCACCCATTTGGGGCCATTGCTGAAACCCATTACAAAGAGTTATAGGGGTGATGAAAGTGTTTGCATTTCCTGATGCTAATGTTTGACCAAAGTAGATGAGATTCCCCCCCCATCACCGCATTACCCAGGCCCCAGATGGGTCCCTTCTTTGATTTATCTTATTTATTTGTTTTTGGTTACTCTTTTAATCATGGTAAAATATGCGATTTTACGATTATTTTAATGGGCTTCTGAAATGATTTCTTTGGGATTGATCTGAATACAAGAGCCAGTTTTCACATGGGGAGGGGTATCATGAGAGAGGAGTTTGTCGCTTTACTCAGCTGCACCCTTACAGTGGGGATGGGGTGTAATGCAGTACAGGACAAAGGTTCCAAAACAGAAGTGGCATTCCTGGCTGATGAATGCAAAGAAAGCTGAGAAGCTTGTCGTGACAGAGGCTTTCATTTGCTTCATGCAAATATCAGATATCAAACAGAGAGGTCTTTTTCCTCTTTCTTTGTCTCCTCCTCATAAGCTCATGTGTTGGGATCAAAGTGTGAGGGAGTTAAATACGACCTTGGAAGGCCATTAGTAGAAATGAACACAGAAGGAGAGCTCACTGGTCATGTTCAGGTGCCAGCCAACATCCTTGTTCAGTCTCATGAAAGAGCTGGAAGAAAAAAAATACACACTTATGCATACTTCAGTTAAAGGAAGTAAAATTTTGGCTTTATTAACAAAAATGAAATTAGGGTTGGAGGGATGGCTTAGCAGTTAAGGCGTTTGCCTATAAAGAAGGATCCAAGTTTAATTCCCCAGTACCCACGTAAAGCCAGATGCACAGGGTGGCACATCTGTCTGGAGTTCATTAGCAGTGGTTGGATGCCCTAGCACACCCATTCTCTCTTTCAAACAAACAAACAAATAAAAAATTTTTAAAAATGAAATTAAACCCTTTTGCCATTAGTTAAATCAAACACCCAACATGCTAACTTTTTTTTTTAACTCTAGGAGTTTTTAACTCTAAGATCTTGGTTGAATTCAGTTTTTTTTCTCTTTCTCTTTTCACTGTTGAATTTCATAAGGATTCATGGAGTGTCTGCTACACAATCCACTCTCAACTCTACATTTTACAAAATTCCTATCCAGGCTCTCAGAGGCTGATCAGAGGTTCCCCACTTGATTGCAGTAATTGCATCAAAAATTTCAATGATGCAGTTCTTAGATGTTGACCTTCCGTGTTAGCTTTTGGCATTAAGAATAAACAGCTTTTGCCAAGGCTACTGTGATCACAGGCTAATGACAAATTTCAGTCTCCATACAGAAGCATATCTTGAAAATCCATAGACATATTTATACAAATTGGATGAAAGAGATTAATTTATAATATTTATTTATTTAATTTATTTTTTGCTTATATGTGTGTGTGTATAATATGGCTTTTATTTTTATGCTGACTCCAAGTAATAGGCAAAGGGAAACAAGCATAGTGAATGCTATCAGAGAAGCCTAGGGAACAGGCTGATGAAACCAGCAAACAAACAAACAAACAAAAAAATCGGGGCAAAGATAGTGGTAAGGAAGTCCATCATCCGAGTAGCATCTGAGTCTCCATGGGGAGGGCAGTGAGAGGCATGGCTGCATACAAACAGCCTAAAAATTGCTTTGCTATATATGAGTCATCTCTGAAGTTGTGTCAAGATTCATGAGGCTGGATAAAGGCTCAAATTGATTGATTATATGTTTTGTTGTGCTATTGTTATTAGTGCTGTTATTTTAAAAAGATTTAATATATTTATTTGTAAGGAGAGAGAGAGAGAGAATGAGAGAGAGAGAGAATATGGGTGTGCAAGGGCCTTTAGCCACTGCAAATGGACTCCAGGTGCATGCACCACTTTGTGCGTTTGGCTTACATGGAGACTGGGGAATTGAACCCAGGTCCTTAGGCTCTGGAGGCAAGCACCTTAACTGCTGAGCCATCTCTCCAGCTCTGTTGCTGTTATTTTTGATAACAGTGCCAGTTAGAGCCACTAGAGCTTCTGGTTATATTATATTCATCTATCCATCCATCTATCCATCCTTCCACCCCTCCCTCCCTGCCTCCCTCCCTCTATCCATCCATTATTCGTCCATCCATTCGTGGTGGTTTGAATATAAAATGCCCCCCATAGCCTCATGTGTTTGAACACTTGATCCCTAGTTGGTGGCGCTGTTTTGGAAGCTGTGGAGCCTTTGGGAGATGAAGCCTTGTTGGTGGAAGCGTGTCTCTGGTGGGGCGGGCCTTTGGGTGTTATAGTCCAGCCCCACTTAGCTCACTCTATCTACTTCCTCCCTACCGATATGAAGCTGTGGCATTCAGCTGTCTTCTCCTGCCATATTTTCCCCCTTCCATGATGAAAGTTCTCTCAAAAGCCAAAAATAAACCCTTTCCTTCCATAAGCATTTCTGGTTGAGTGTTTTGTCTAAGTAACAAGGAAAGCAACTGCTACACCATCCATGCATCCATCCACCCACCTACCTATCCACCCATTTTCTCATTCACCCCTGACCACCTGACCATCCATGCGTCCACCCACCCACACATCCATCCGTGATCATCCTTTTGGCTTATTTCATTATTTTCTGCTGCTTTTCTGTGAAGCATTAAAATATCCTGGATTCTTAGACATGCTTTGTATAGGGTCATTAATTTTGTGATCTCAGGTGATAATCTGTTTTTTCGACTATCCCCCTCTGTACACTCTTTTCCTATCATTAATTTAGCTTCTGAAATAGAGATGAAGGCAAAATCCTTTCAGTTCCAACTCCCAAATCATAGACTCATGTGTAAGACTTGTGGCCACCAAAGTTGCATGCTCTTAGAAGGGTCTATTTTGACTGTATAACTCTCCCTGTAAGATTTGTGTTCAGAGCTCTTTGCAAATCCAGTCTCGGTTGTCATCTATGGAGACCAGGGGATGGTAGGAAAACCAGTCACAAGCCTGGGCAGACTGGACAAGCTCCAAGATCACTTTCAAAGTAAAAAGATCATGCCACTTTAACATGTAAGAACTTTTACAGCTAAAATGACTTCTTGGGATTAATCGAAGGAGCAGTGAGATGTTTAGTCTAGTTGCTCTGTCTGCCAGCTCAGCTTTTGACATCGGACATCTGTGATACACTTGACCCTTTGGTCGAACCTGCTTTTGTATTTATAGATCTCAAGATGACTTGTGTTTCTGCTGACATTTCTTTCATAGAGCCAGAATGGCAGATGCTCAGAAGGGGTTTGAACTTCTTTCTCACCGCTGTGGACAGCAGGGGCATCTCTCTGTTGTACAAGCATTCCACCTTCTCTTGACTCAACCTGATTCCTGAGGATAACAACAGAAGGGACTAGCTCACTGTGGCACTTTGAAGGGCAGAGCAGAAATACGGAAAAACTGTGCACCAGCGTCACCGGGAGGTCAATTGAAAGCAAAATCCTAGATGTAAATTGCATTTATCCTGTCAACCCAGGATAAGTCAGCGAGACAGACACTGATTTCCAACACAATCCTAAGCAGAAGTAAAGAGACCCTTAAGATCTCAACAATAAAGCAGACTTAAAACTCACCCACCATGACTGAGGGAACTGAGCGGAAGAGGGGGTGGAAAGTCTGTAAGAGCCATGGTGGGGAGAGACTATCCAGAGACACTGCTCCCCTCAGCAACAACACACAGAGGTGGGGGAGAACCTGGCTGCCTCCTGTGCTATCCGTAACCCTCTACCCCATAGACTGATCCAGTACACCCACTGAGGAGGATACCTAGTAGAGTGGGGACAGGGAGGAGGGAAATGGGGATACAACACAATATTTGCTCATATAATGTATCTAACTTTGGATAATAAAGATATCAATAATAAAAAATTAATGTTATGTGTTAACTTGTGAGTTTTAATGGTTTGTGGCTAATCTGTCCTGTGCCATTTGAGTCATTGACACCTTTGTTTTTTAAACATTAGGACAATGCTGCCTATCTTATAGAAGGATGGAGCTGATCAAATTATTAACAGCATGATTTTCTTCAAAGCAGTTAACACTATTCTTGGTTCCTGGCCCATGAGCACCTGCAAGGGTAGTGTGGTGGTTAGAGTCAGGTGTCCCCATAAACTCATGTGTTCTGAATGCTTGGTCCCTGGTTGATGGCAATTTGGGAGGTGGAGCCTTGCTGGAGGAGGTGTGTTGTTGGGGGCAGGCTTAGGGGTGTTACAGCCAGATCCTCCTTGGCAGTGTTTGGCTTGGTCTCCTGCTGCTGTTGTCCACCTTCTGTGACTGAGGTGATGTCCACCCTCTGCTCATGCCATGCTTTCCCCTGTCATCATGGAGCTTCCCCTGGAGACTGTAAGCCAAAATAAATCCTTTCCCCCCATCAGCTGCCTTTGGGCAGTCCTTTTTGTCCCAGCAGTGAGGAGGTGACTATAATAGGTAGAGATGACATAATGTATTTTGTATTTGGTCTTAAACATGACTTGGGTTCAGTTTCTAACTTTCCTACTTCCAAGCTGTGTGACTTTCTGAAAGTTATGTAATCTTACCAAGCCTTTATCTCTTTATCTGTGAAATAGGCAGAAGGATAGTTGGGATCTCTTACAGGGTTGGGAGCTGAATCAGAGGGTGAAGTGGTCAGCAGGGTGCCCGGGGGTTTGGTACATGTTCAGTAAATGATGGGTATTCTCCCAGAGCAAGTATGGAGCCATCTGAGCTCATTAGGGAGACTAGAAATTGTCATGAAATGTCATGAGGGCACCTGGTAGATAACTATGACCATAGGAATGCTTGCTGGAAAGTCACCAGTGCCCAGTGCTGTGTCAAGCACCAGAGTGGATGGGAAGGTGCTGATGATCATTCCTCCTCTTGAGTGATTTGTGAAGTGTAAGAATTTGGTGATCCATTTTCAACACACACACACACACACACACACACACACACACACACACACACACCCCTCATGTAAGACTTGAGTTCACAGGCTTAACCAGCCAGAGGTACTGAACAGCTGCCACTTAGATTCCCTTGTCCAGACTGAACATTTACAGGCTGTGCAGTGACTCAGTGCATGCGGGGGTCTGGAGATATCAAAGCAGATACAAACCTCATGTCTTTAGAAAGCAGAATCAGGTCCAAGGTCAACTATACATGAAGCAAGCTAAGGAACCTCAGAGTGAGGATCACATTTAAACACCAAGAAGATTGTACCTCCCCAATGTGAGAACTACGAACAAGGGAGCAGATAAAACAGGGAAGCTCATCTCTGGAGAATATCATTTAGGGGAAAAGCCCCTCTGAGTCAATAGTTCTTGAAACCAAAGCTTAGCCAATCACATAAGATTATGAGGTCAATATGTTGACAGAACTGAGTAAAACCTGGGTCAGGGGAAAAAACTCAGTGGACAGCCTACTGCTTGTCCTGGCCTGTCTGGACTCTGTGGTTCTGCACACTTATACAGAGGTAAACGTTGCCTTAATGATAAACATCGTATTGCATGGTCATTTGCAGACCTCAGATTTACGTCTAGCAGATTTCCCAGGGAAAGAGATGAATCTGAACAACAGATCTAAATGGCCAGAGCCAGGAGATGGCCCAACAGACAAGAGAACTTGCCACACAGGCACGGGCACCTGAGTGTGCATGTAAAGAGCTGAGTATGGCCATACTCACCTGTAACCCCAGTCCTGTGGGGAGGGTAGACAGGAGAATCACAGGGGCTCACTGGTCAGCCTGTCTGAATGGACACAGCAGCTCCAGATGCAGTGAGAGGCTCTGTCTCAAGGAAACCATGGAAGAGCCATCTTCCTCTGGTCTCTACACATATGTGCACGGGGTGTGTGTGTATACATGTGTGTATGCACTGCACATATGCTACACTATCCATAGTGTGTGCCTGTTCTCACACACACATACCCCAAAATAAAACTAAGCTGATGAATGGAGTGCGTGTGTGTGCCCCCGAGTGTGCAGCCATGGTTGCTCCTCACATTGAAGATGGTCCCTTCCCACCTGTCCTTTCTCCCCTGGTTCCCACTTCTCTTGAAGCACCCCAGTTCTTTCAGCTCCTTTTCTGGAGAAATCACAGGCTCAGCTTGGCCAGTAGACATCTTTGTTCTTATAGGAGTTGCTTTTGGTGTTACTTTCACCAAATACCTGACTGAGACAATTGAAGGGAGGCATGAACACAGGCTGGACCTCACCTCTGCTATGCCAGGTGGAAACAGCAGCAGGAGAGTGAGCTGGACCAACACTGACAAGCTAGGGCTAACACACCTCAGGGTCACGCCCAGTGACACACCTCCTCCAGCAAGGCTTCCAAATTGCCATCAGTGGGGATCAAGCATTCAGAACACATGAGTTTGTGGGGGACACTTAATTCAAACCACCACAAGTACCGAACTGTTTTAGCATTTTCAGAATTAGCAAACGGAGAGCTGTGAAGATGAGAGCTCAGTGGTGCTCCCTGAGCACTGGAGTTCAGATTCCCAGAACCCGTGTAAAGATAAACACATTTCTATAATCCCTGCGTGCTTATGGCAGTGGGAGGCAGAGTCAGGAGAATCCTAAAGCTCGTGGGCCAGCTGGATTGGCCCTGGCAGTTGCAAACAAGAGAAATCCTGTCTCAAACAAGGTGGAAGGCGAGGACAGACACCCGAAGGTTGTCTTTAACCTCCACATGTGCACACCTATACAAGACCATCCCCCTACACAACCCCCCACTTCCCCCACCCATACTGATTCTTTAGAGATAAAACACCTCCTTAAGCGTCTGCACCTGAAAGCATACCAAGCCCGGACTCTGAAGTGATCGTCTAAGGCTTGTTTCCAACACAAACATAGCAAGTTTTGATCAATTTGCTTAATCATTTGATTCATAGCCTTCTCTCCCACTGGGCTGCAGTGTTGGCTCCTCTCACCATTGTCTCTGTGGAGCCCAGCACAGGGCTGGGCGCACTGGAAATGCTTCATAAGACTTATTAAAGAAATGAAATGCTTAGTGGTTGGGCTCTATTCACCACCTGAGAAATGATTCTACACAATTGGCAAAGTTGATTTGGAAACAGAACGCTTTTGAATATTCATTGCTTTCCTGAGATGATGGGAGGTATGAAGGCCAAATTCCACTTTCTTCTCCAGAGGAAATTAGAAATTAGGAGAAGGATTTGCACCCTTGGATCAATAGATGGCAGAATTTCAGCTGCATAACCTTAAAACTCAAGCAATTAACTTTGTTTGAAAAGGTCAAGAGTAGTTATGTTCTGCTCCTTGACAAGCTGAGCTGTCCAACACAACCCCATTGAAATTAGAAATCTCGTTGGCAATGTCAATCAGAACCTTGTTGATGATGTCATCCGAAGGGGAGGTGTGCTGCTCATGATTCCTGGCTG
>PVHP010034131.1:0-19181 GCA_004024765.1 Zapus hudsonius
AACATACAAATGGGGGTGGAACCAGGTTGACTCCTAGGCTATCCATAGCCCCCTACCAGATGGACTAGTCGAGTTTGCCCATGGAAGAGGATACCCAGCTGATTGGGGACAGGGAAGAGGGAAATTGGGGAATTGGGGATACCAAAACATTATTTGCTGATTCAGTGTATCTAATTATGGATAATAATGATATAATTAAATTAAAAAAAAGAAAACCAACCGACATCTAGGGAGATGGCTCATTGGTAGAATGCTTATTATGAAAGCATGAGAACCCAAGTTGGGACCTCTTTGCACCTATCCCAGAGCTGGGGACAAAATTACTGAGTGCCAGGTTTAGTGAGAGATATTAATGTGGAGAAGCAATTTCAGAAGACACCTGACATTGACCTTGAGTCTTGATGAGCAGGTGCATGCATACCTCTCCACACATGTGCCAAGACACATGAAAACATACATACATGCATGCATGCAAGCCAAATACACATACACATGCAAAAAAGAAAACTAATTATTGCTGATTTGATCTGTTTAGTAATCCACAATAATCTTGGGTGGCTCTCTGAGTTTGCCTAGGGGAAGGAAGGCAGAGTGAGCCCTTCCCCCAGAGTGGGCAGGCCTTCAAGAGGGGAACTAGATATAAGGAAGCTTGAGGGGAAGGGAAGCTTCTTCCTTCTTCCACTGTCTGCTGGTGCTTGTCATGACTTGCACTCGCATCCTACTCTCTTACCTTTCCTTGACATCCCAGTTTCCTCAGTCTCACATCATGAACTGAAGACCAGTGGCTCCCCAAGAAGACTTCAGCCTTCAGTGATGTACTGGGACTGCTGTGGCATCCCACCATGTGGACTAATGGTTACCGGTTCCTTCACCCATGGGCCTGCAGACTACTATTGTTGGACTGTCATAAGCATCCCCAATAAAGTCTCTATCAACTCTTTTCCTATACAGAACCTTGACTAATATAGTAGCCATTGGCTGGTGACTGCATAAAGAAAATATCCTACATATGCCAAATGGTATTCATTTAGCCATAAGAAGAAAAGTGGGCTGGAGAGGTAAGTACCTTGGTAGAGGGCTTGCCGTGTAAGCATGAGGACCTGAGTTCAGATCCTCAGGGCCCATGTAAATCCAGGAGAGGTCAGGGTGTGCTTATTATACCAAATCTGGGAGGTGGAGGAGACAAGAGGATCGCTGGGTTTTGACGCCTAACTAGTCTAGCTGATGGGGGAGCTAACAGGTACAGCTTGACATGAGAAAGTCACCTGAAACTGATTTTTGGCCTCAACATGCACAGGTGAACCCTCCACATAGACATATACACTAATTTTAAAAGGAATGCAAGGTAAACCCGACTATTAGCATGTTAGAAAAATACTCTATAAATTAAATTAGATTTAAATAATACTAGTTGACCTAAGAGAGTGGAGAGTTATTGTATTTTTATATTCCTAGTAATGTGAGCAAATTATTTTCTTGTATCTCCCCAAATCCTCATACCTTTGAGTTGTATACATTTATCACAAAAGACGTGTTCTTGTTTAATTTGAGGAGGGTTGAGGTATCTGTATAGACTACGGGTGTCTCTAGAACAGAGATGTGTTGCTGCCTCTTATCACAGTTCTTACTCTAATGTTTCCTTTAGGTTCACCAGTACTAGAAAACCCACTGGCAAACTATGATATTTGTGTTTCTGAAATTCTTGACAAGAAAATGATGAAGCATCATGCCAATGTTTCAGAAAACTTTGTGCAACATGTGTTTGATATATTTCCATCTGCATTGATGATTACCACATATGCCCATGATTCATCTTTTAGATGCCATGGTTCAGGGGGCAATTTAAGTGGATTCCAGTAGAGACAGTGATGTCCTTATAAATCCTCATTAACAAAATATGAAATCTCTCTCTCTTTCTTACTATCTACATATTTATCAGCTATTTAAATCATCTATCACATACATATTATTTCTCATCTATCTATCATGCTTCTATCCTCTCTTTATCTGTCTATGTATCTATCCATCTATCTATTATCTATCAGCT
The DNA here is from genome assembly GCA_004024765.1 of Zapus hudsonius. NCBI lineage: Eukaryota > Metazoa > Chordata > Mammalia > Rodentia > Dipodidae > Zapus > Zapus hudsonius. The sequence goes on from PVHP010034131.1 coordinate 2,048, forward strand.
ATCTATCTATCTATCTATCTATCATCTATCATCTATCTTTCTATCTACTTATATATCTATCATCTATCTATCATTTATCTGTCTATCTATCATCTATCATTTATCGAATCATCTACCTATCAACTTACCTATCTATCATCTATCTATCTTTCCATTAATCAATTCAGGCTTTTGATTTGTTCTGTCCTAGTCCTTCATACTTTGCTTTTGTTATTTTTATTTTTCAACCTTGATATTTTGCATCTTACCTCTTAATTATTTTGGATAGATGTTTGATATTCTTAACATGATAATCTTTGGTTGAATATTTCAGAAGCCATGACCACTAAAGTTATTAACCTTCTTCCAATTTATCAAGAGATTATGTTAGGAGTCTTCAATATAGTTCTATTAGAAATTTAGGAAAAAGAAGGAAGGGATATTATATGCAGCCATATGAACATGATATCATGTTCACCAATAGTAAAGAGTTATGGAAGAAGCCCATTAGTGAAAAATGTTGGTACACAAAAGAATGAAGAGTTGATCCATGAAGATGACATGAAATACAAGTTTTGCAAGAAAGCATGTACATGTCTTTTCTTTGTGTGGTATATGGTGGCATACTACATCTGTTTGTGCAGATGTGCACACCTCATGTCTATCCATGCCGAGACCAGAGGAAAAGTCAGTCTTCTTATTGTTCATCTTTATATTTCTTCCCTGGGGATGAGCTCTTCCTCAACTAGGAACTGGGAGCTGCTGTCCATGAGTGACCCTCAGCAAGTTTCCATCTCCCCTTTCCTGGGGACTAGATTTACAGAGATGGACAGCTATGCCCGGTGTTTTATGTAGCTCTTACAAAGTGGAATTGGGAAAACCCTGGCTGAGGGGCCTTCATGCTTAAGGGACAAGCACTTTTCACCACTGAGCCATCATTCCAACTCTTCCTGTCTCTTAAATATAAACTAAGTCAATAGAAATTAAGTGATTTGATTTGGATGTTTTTAGAAAAACTTATTACATAAAACAACCTGCAGCATTTTTCTATTTTTATTGTTGGGTTATATTTCTTTTAAATTAAAAATACTCTGAAAGAAACTCCTTCACAGGGGAAATGACCAAAGTAACTCACCTTCTAAAATTATCTTATTTTACAGCACTTTGTGTTATAAGCTAACATGGTTTATATACTTTAAGATAGCAACTGGTTAGAAAGATAAAATTAGTTTCCGAGGCATGAAATGAATGTGTTGCTCATCTATTGTGGTACAGATATGAACTCATCTTCATAAAGCAAAGTTAAACTTGAACTTGGTAGTTTCAGAAAGTATTTATATATATATGCTATATAAAAAAGACAACACGCTTGAATACAGATTATGACAGGCAGTTGCATCTGAGATGTAAGAAAGATTCTGGCATTATGAGAGTGTCAACATAATCAGGAAAAATTATTTTTGATGACATGAAGAAGAAAAGTGTTAGCAGAATGAGAGGATTTTTTTCAACAGCAGATATATAGCAAAGTCCTTTCCCCTTGTCTGCCAAACACACCCACACTTGTCATCAGTGAATGCAATTAAATTTTTTTTTTACAATACGGAAGAGACTTTTGGCAGTCAATGAGGGCTAATTTTCTCTTCACTATACACAAGCTCTTTTAGCCACTGTGAAGATGTGAGCTAAAAGATGTTCAGAGGGTTCACTTTGTTCCTCAAGTATGAATTTGTGAATAAATTGAGATAAAACTTGAAGATCTTGAAACAGATCACACAACATTCTTTACATATTAACACAACCCCAGCTAAAAGGTGAAAACACTTAAGGGTAAAATAGACCCTTCTGGTGTGCTTGAGTGCAATTTTTTTTCGATGAATGAATTTTAATTTTTTAGACAAAGAAAAAATAGTGAAATAAGAAAAATCTCATTATAATCTCCAGAGACATAAAACTAGAATGAAAATTTAATAAGTGCAAAACATAAAATATAACCAGAGGATTGCAGGGCAAGGATTTATAGTACTTTTCAATGCGTTTTCACATTTGTTATCTTTCCATGAGCCTCAAATAAACAGAGGAATGTATTTTAATTTTGCAAATGTCAAATATATCATGGCTTTTGAATTTTGTTTTGGTTTGTGATCATTTCAATGATGCAAAAATATCGTGGAGACAAACCCTCTAAGTCCGGCTTTTTCACACTACAATGTCACATGTATCCAGAGATACAGTCACACCCACAAGAGATTTTTTTCAAGTGCTTGTATGGAACGAGAATTTTTGAAATGATGAAACTAAGAATAAATCAAACTATTTTTTCAGTCAACTAATTCATTCATGTAAGAGAAAGTTATAGGTAGTGTAAATGTAGTTACTTATGAACATTTTCTTTTGAGGTAGGTAGGTTCTTGCTGTAGCTCAGGCTTACCTGGAATTCACTGTGGGGTCTCAGGCTGGCCTCCAATGTAAAGCAATCCTTCTACCTTTGCTTCCTGAGTATTGGGATGGAAGGCATGCACCACCATGTCCTGCCCTTATGAACATGCTTTATGACAACTCTAGTGCCTATAATGTTGTACATTCTAAAATTTCTAGTACTCTTATAAAATAGAGAATGTTTAAATTTTCTAGCCTGAGTACTAGTTTATCATTTAAATTAGCAATTTTCTTGTTCCTCACCTCTATACCTGATTTTTCAAGAAACCTAAATAACAAATATTTTCATTTCTTTACCTAAGTTTCTTAATCTCAGTCTATATTGAATAGTTTTAATAAAACCCTGGTATCGGTAGCATGTGCTAAATTGTTTTTTTGGGGACAACATATATCTCAAACAAATAATTGCATCCAATTTTCCACCAATGATTATGACAGCATGTAATTAACAGAATGTCAATTAATTCTAATTGAAATTTATGTGTGTGTATGTTCACTTGTGGAGGCATGTTCCTGTGTATGTGGGTGCACATGTGTGCAGGTGTGTGTGGAGGCCAGAGATTAATGATTAATGTCGAGTATTTGTGTTTTATTTATTTATAATAAGAGAGAGAGAGAGAAACTGAGAACATGGCCATGTCAGAGACTCTAGCAGCCTCAACAAACTCCAAATGCAAGAACCACTTTGTGCATCTAGCTTTATGTGGCAACTGGGGAGTGGAACCAGCATCATTAGGCTTTGCAGGCAAGTGCCTTAACCACTGAGCCATCTCTCTAGACCTCCAGTGTTTTCTTAGCCACTCTCCACTTTTCTTTATGAGGCAGGGCTCACACTGAACCTACAGCTCAGCAATTCAGCTGGGTTAGCTAGCCAGTGAACCCCCAAGAGCCTCCTTTTTCTGCTTGTCCCGTGCTAGGATTGTAAGCATGCACCAGTACACCACTGCACCTTTTAGATGGATGCTAGGGATCCAGGTCCCCTTTCCTCATGCTTCCATGGCAAGCACTTTATCCACGGAACCATCTCCCCAGACCCCACATTATGGTACGTGGTGTTTTCTATTTGGTATAATGACCCAAGTGTGCATCAATAGAACAGGCATTTGGTATTCAGTTAAAGCTCTGTGGATCTGCTCCATAGACCTCAGGTGGTGGAGATGATTTCTTGGCATTTTTGTCATACGACATGACTTAGATATACTTGTTACTTTCCACTCACTTTATCAGCCCAGTGGAGTGAGCATTATTGGAAACTGAGACTTATACACCACGGAGACTAGCCTGAAGCCAGGACTTCAGCGTAATGGGTAAGGCTTAGCGATTTCGTGATGCTGCTCTCTCAATGGAGACTATAAGGTGGCTTGTTAGGGACAGCTATTTCCTCCTAATATTCTTTTTGGTGCACTCACTATGCTCTCATTTTTTTCTCTTCCTTCTCTTATTTCATGTTTATATCAAGTAATAAAGTAGTAATTTAACACAAGTTTCTTTCTTTTCGGTATCTTTGAACGATGGAAAATGGTGCACAGCCCCATAAAATGAGCAAGAGTAGCGCAATACAAGTCCTCAAGTAGAGTCTCCACCATCGCCTCCTTTTCATGTTAGCTAGCTGGTTTCTTTGCTTACCTTTCTTTATTTATATCTTTATTATGAATACGTATATACATTGAATGAGCAAATCTTATGAATGTGTTCCGTTTTCCTCCTCTCTGTCCCCTATTCTTTGGGGTACTTCCTCGGTGTGCATACTGGATCTGTCCATAGAGGGTTATGAATTTCACCAGAGGTAGCAAGTTTTTCTTTTTTCTTTTCTTAAATTTTCATAAAAGAATCTAATGGATGACGACTAGCATAATTTTAGACCATGTTTGACAATATTTAGACTGAGCTAATTTTTTTATTTGGTGAGTTGGTCATGGTATTAGATACTTGCCTTGGACTGGAGAGATGTCTCAGCAGTTAAGGTGCTTGCCTGCAAAGCTTAACGACCTGGGTTTGATTCCCCAGTGCCCATGTAAAGCCAGCCGCACAGATGTTTGTTTGCAGCAGCTGGAGGCCAATTCTCTCCCTTTATACTCCCTCTATCTCTTTTCCTGTAAAAAATAAAAATATTACAAAGATATTGGCCCTTTAAACTCATTCTACAAAGTAATGGAGAAATTTATCATTCTACTATAATAAAGTGTAGAAAAATTAAGATCTCATAATTATTTCTGCTTATGAATTGATAAATTCAAGCTTTCATATGCTGCTTATTAATACTAACTCCAAATAATCATATAATATGTATTAATGCCTTGATGTTACTCAAAACATAGGGATAATTTCAGTCTTACAAATAAATAAGATCCACAAAATAAATTAGACCAATATAATAACTACCGGACTCATAAGAGACCAATGATTAGTTTTGTTTTATCATGACTGCTTTTGCTAATTTATGATGCCAAATTTTTCTGATTAAGTAGTATGCTTAAAAAGAAAAGTTGAAAAAAGTTAGAAATTGGGCTGAAGAAATGCCTCAGTGGTGAAAGGCACTTGCTTGCAAAGTCCAGGTTCAATTCTCCAGCCACCCACCACATAAAACCAAATGCATCAGGAATTCATTTACAGTAGCAAGAGTCCCTGGCATATTTCCCAAAGACTTCAGCCTTCTAAAGTACAGCTATGACTTCTCAGCCTTTTTGATACGATCAGGTGAAGTACCTGTTGAAGTTTTACCTGTAAATTAGAGATTTTTCCCTAATAGGCAAAACTAGACTCAAATTCAAACTAGTGTTTTCTTTTATCCTTCCCATTTACTGGTGTATTTCCAATGTCTGTTACCCATTCAGCTATTTATTTCAGCTCATGTGAGAAAGAAGTTAGAGAAGCCCTTTTCTTTTTTAAAGACAGTCTGTTTATATAAGTTAAATATGGCTAGCATTTATCTTAGAGAAATTACTTGGATTTAACAAGTATTAATAATCAATGGAGACATTTTTAATGAGAGCATTAATTTATATATATATTTGGAAATGAGCATATTTATAAAAACATGAATTTTTCATAAAATTATCTGGACCAGTTTGGATGTCATAGCCAAGTAGTCAAAGAAGTTAAAAATGTCAGGCAGGCCAGGATATTTTTTTTACTAGTATTGGGACCACAGAGAATGAATATTAAAACAGGCACAGAGCTAGTCTGGTTTATTGGAAACGTTAAATGGAAAAGACTTTTATGAATTTTTGTGGCTACACAAATGAAACATAAAATCAAGTGACCTAGCTGACATGGGTCACCTTTTAGATTTTTTTTTTTTTGAATAGAAGAAAGAAGTTGATGACAGAAAATAAGTCACGTTCCACATGCCACTTTCTGTAAGTCATAAAGTCATTAATGCAGTAAGAATTGGAGTGCAGTGTTTGAGCTGAAGTTTTTACTCTCTATTTTGCCTTAAGCATCTTCGGTGGTCTCTCCTTAAATTCCTGGGATACCAAAGTTGTTTCTCTAATTTACTATTGTTGTCAACCCTGGGAAACCTTAGATTTCATTATTGAAATATTTTAGCATTTTGTGGACTTGTGCCAACTGCCCTCCATCCATTCATATTTTTTCTCAGATGTCATATTAGAGCAGAGATCTTTTTTGATTCTGCATTCCTCAAAACAACAGTCCCAACCACCCCATCATTGCCTCTCACTGTATTTTGTTTTTCTCCTTTGCATTTATCATAATCAACAATATGTGTTATACATTTAGATCTTTAGTTTTAACTAGAATAATGTGTAATTATGATGTACACAGTAGTGGTCACAATATACACATGCAATGTGGGATTATTGAGTCAATATAAACAAAATGCCCATCATCTTAAATACAATGTAATTTATTTTTCCTATCTAACTGTAGCTTTACATCCTTAATCAAAATCTCCCCATTGTCCCCATCTCCAGCCTCTGGTCCTTTTACCCTCTGCTTGTGTGAGTTGAAGTGTTTTCCTTTCCACGGTAAGTGAGAATATATGTTGTCTTTCTGTTCATAGAATATTTCACTTAGTGTAGGGTCCTTTAGATTTACCCACCTGGTTGCAAACAGTAGAGTTTGCTTCTTTTAAATTCTGAATAGTATTTCACTGTATAATGCATCAGTTGTTACTTTCTCATCACCGTGAGCTGACAAAAAGTAACTTGAAGGGAAAAAGAGTTCATTTCGGTTTACAGTTCAAGGTTACAGTTCAGCATAGTGGGGAACAGGAGGTCACATTTAGTCCTCAGTGAGGAAACAGTCAAAAACACACATAATATAAAAAAAAGTTATATATTTCCAGTATAGAATGACACAGAGTAAACTTTACTAATTTAAAAAGTGGTGTAGCAATGTTTCCTTTTGCCCACATTTATGCCAGAATATGATGTTATCTCTTCTAGAGAGAATCTCAATGTACATTGAATTTTCATTTTTCTGATGACTAGTGAAGTTGAAGAATTTTCATGTGTTTATTGGCCATTTATGCTTCATATTTTGAAAACTGATCATGTGTCTATCTTTGTTCCAGTACCATGCTGTTTGTTCCCACTATTACTCTATTCCATAACTTGAAATCAGATATGCTGATATGACCAGCATTTGTTCAGGTTTGCTTTTGATATTGTTTTTTATGATTCAATATGAATTCTAAGATTTTTTCTATTTCAATGAAAAATAGAATTGATGTTATGATTGGGATTTCATTGAATCTGTAGATTGCTTTTGATAGGTTAGCTATTTTCATAATAGCAATTCTTCCAACCCACTAGGATGCAGGGGAGGTCTTCTTAAATTTCATTTTTCAGTGTTCTAAGATCTTCAATAGAAAGGCTTCTTAATTCCTTTGTTAGGTTTAATTCAAGTTTTTTTTTAAAATTTTAACTTTGTATTGTTAATAATTAGATAGATACATTGTATGAGCAAGTCTTGTCATGGTACCCCCATTTCCTTCCTCCCTGTCCCCAACCCACTGAGTGCCCTCCTCCTCCTGTTGTTAAAGGAGAAATGTCTCTGGATATTCTCCCCCACCTTGTCTCTTAAAATCTTTCCATTCCCTCTTCCACAAAGTTCCCTGATTCATAGTGGGTGAGTTTTATGTCTGCCTTACTGTTGAGATCTTAAGAGTCTCTGGACTGTGTTGGATATCCTTGGTGTCTGTCTCCTCAGCATTCTCCTAACATCAGTCGGTGTTGTGTATCAGTGACCAGTGCTTTCTCTGAATATAGTTGGCCAATTTCCCTGGGCAGCTCATGTAACACCTTCCAGCACTACACATGCTACAATCTGAGAGCTGGTTATCTTTCTGGAACCAGCATGGTCTCTTGGTGTTGTGTGACTATAGTCTGTGGTATCTTCAGCAATAGTCTGGGGTGGGTATTTAAGAGCTTTAACATAAGCCTGTCTTGTTTTCAGGACCTTGTGGGTCTCCTCCATGAACAGCTTCATGTGGGAAATAACCAATTACTGGGACAGGTAGTTACAGGCCACAGCATTTTGTCTTGGGACTAGGCCTTTTCCCACCTTATTGAGGGCCCATCTTATCAGACAATGTCCACAGCTTCCTGGAGAGCTTACTGTCGAAAGTAAGAGTTTTATGGTATCAATTCATTATTGGTTTAGATTAGTGCATATCTCCCCCACCTTCCTATACCCCCTTCCAATTCCTTCCATCCCCTTTGTCAGTCTCTTAATTCATCTCTCAGGTTTGCTTATTATTCAAGCTTAACCTGGTTAGGAACCACATATGAGGGAGAATATGCCTGCTTGGCTCTCTGTTCTTGTGTGAGATCACTAAGAATGATCTGTTCCAAGTCTGTCCAATTTTCTTTAAATTTCATTATGTTGTTTTTCCTTTCAACTGAGTAGAATTCCATCACATGTAAATGTACCACAACTTTGATATCCATTCATCCAGCAATGGGTAGTTCAGTTGGTTCCAATTCTTAGCTATTATGGATTGAGCTGCTATAAATATGGTTGAGCAAATATGTCTCTGTGCTGAGGGTTGAAATCTTGAAGGTAGATGCCCAGCCGAGGAATAGCTGGGCTCTTTTGTAGCTCTATAAACATCTTTTTCTCAATTTCTTAATTTTATTTTTAATTTTTTTTAGTGAGGCATTTGTGAATTGGATTGCTTTCCTGATTTCTTTTTCAGCATATTTGTTTTGATATGTCAAGAGGGTACTGGTTTTTGTATGTTGCTTACAAGATCCAAGTGTTTTCTGTTTTAAACCTTCAGTATCTTTTATTTATGGATTCCCTTAACTTACAAATAAAGATAGTTGGACTTCTTATTTTCTCATTTGTATCTTTTTAAAAAATCTTGCCTTACTGCTTTAGCTAAGACTTCAGGCACTATATTGTAGAACAATGGAGAAAGTTAGACATTCTTCTTTTATTACTGATTTCAGTGGAAATGCTTTTAATTTTTTCCTATTTAGTATAAGGTTGTCTATAGGTTTTCTTTATATAGCTTTTTATGATGAGATATGTTCCTTCAATTCCTAACCTGAAGATTTTGAACTTTTCAAAAGCCTTTTTTTTTGCATCTATTGAGATAATTGTGTGATTTGTGTCCTTGAGTTTATCAATATGTTGAATTACATTTATTCATTTGCATATGTTGAACCGTCCCTGCCTCTCTGGAATGAAGCCAGATTTATCATAGGGAATATTATACATAGATTTTATTTTGAATTTGTTTTTCAAGCATTTTTATTCAGAATTTTTTTCACCAATGTTCATCAGGGAGGTTGACTTTTAATTTTCTTTTTTTTGTCTTTATCTGGTTTTGAAATCAGGATAATAGTGAGGCCTCATTGAGAGAGTTTGTTTGGTAGAGTTTTTTTTTTCTTTTCGTATTTTATGGAATGATATAAGAAGCATTGACATTAGCTTTTCGTTTTAAACAATTTTGTAAAAATTTATTTGAGAGAAGAGAGAGAATGAATCAAGATCTCTTGCCTCTGCAAATGATTCCAGACAAATGTGCTACTTTGAGGATCTTTCTTTATGTGGATAGAGAGGCTGAAAGGCTTTGCAAGTAAGTATCCTTAACCACCAACAAATTCCTGCAGTTCCCATGTGTTTGCTCTTCTTTAGTGTCTAGTATGGCTCAGTATCCATCTGAACCTATATTTTTTGGTGGAATTTATTTTTATTATTTGAATTAACAATATTGTTTTAATCTTGTTGCTGCTATAAATCTATTCAAACTATTCATCTCATCTTGGTTGAATTTTATTAGGTCATATATATTTAGAAATTAGTCATTGTTTTACATTTTCCATTTAAGTGGACTAAATGTTTTAAATAATGTTCTAGATATTTTCTGAATTTGACTGGTACCTACTATAATACCTACCTTTTCTTCCCTAATATCTTCTTTTTCTTCTTCAGTTTGTGTAAGAATTTGTTAATATTGTCTAGCTTTTCAAAGAACTAACTCTTTGATTTATAACATATATTTTGAATTTACATTTTTATTTCTGCCTTAATCTTTTTTTTCTTTTTTTGCCTTAATTTAATTATTTCTTTACACCTATTGATATTGGGGTCAGCTTAATCTTGTTTTTCCAATGACTTAACATGTATGATGAATTTATTTATTTGAGATCTCTTTAACTTTTTGAGGTAGTCACTTGTAGTTATAAGCTTTCCTATTATGATTGCTTTCATACTGTCACATAGGTTTTTGTTCTGCTGTTTTCATTTTCATTGGACTGAAAAAAAATTTGCTTTTCTTCTTAATATTCTTTAATAGCAATTTTTATCTAATACTGTCTTTTTAATCTTCATACATTTCTGTATGTTTTATAGTGTCTATTGCTGTTGATTTATAGATTTAGTTTATTATGGTCAGAATAAAAGAAATATTTCAATTTTTGTATTTATATTTCTTACAAAATTGCTTTTAACTTTTCATAGTATTTATGTTAATGGAAACTAACATTTATAACATTGCAATGTTATAACATTGTCTTTTTATGTTTATGTGCAAAATAATGGAATTTTAATGACATTTCCATACATATATTATTATATTTTGGTCATATTTATTCCTTACCAAACTCCACAGCCACATTCCCCACTCTTGCCTGTTTTATTCTTCTTCCAAATAACACCTCTCTGGTTTCATCACACACACACACACACACACACACACACACACACACACACACACACACACACGGGGGGGGCATGAGAAAGTTTGGAGAAAAATGCACAAACACATAGTTAAATCTAGATTCTTCATATGAGAGAAAACATGCAGAATTTTGTCACCCCTTCCCATTATCCTCCTCTGTTTCTCTTCTAATTTTAAGTGATTAGCTTTTTCATTCTTACTGTGGTTCTATGAGTAGTCATTCTGTATTATGGCCATCTGCCTGAAATGTTTAACAAAACTATTGTAAATGTTATAATGTTGATGGCCCTTTGCTGGATGCTTTTGATTTGGAGATGTAAAGCATGTCCTTGTCCTTTTAATGTCCTACAAGGTCAGATGCAAGGAAACTAACAATTACAACATTGCCAATAGTAGCAGAAATACTATAATAAGAAAACTGTACAGGGTGTGAGGGAGGTCTCGAAGTAGAAACAGGTTGAGTTTACTACAACAGGAAAGGAAGAGGATGTTTCCATGAACTGATGAGGCTTAAGCTCATCATTGATTGATGAACATTCTGACCATGCTCATTCCATGTGAGGTAATTAACAACCATGATGTCATTCTCTCTAATAAGAGCCCATATGTAGGGAGAAGTCTGATGCTCTTGATGATGAAAGTATATTAGAAATAACTAGTAGCTTGTGCAACTGTACATGCTGAAAGTGGCAGAATAGAGAGCAAGGAAAATGTGGAGGGGTCAGCACAAAGGATGCTTTTGTACAATAAGAAAGTGTGACAGTATGACAAGGCAGTGACCAGTGGGATTGTATAGGGAGGGAGCTAGAAATGATATTTTGGAAGTGTTTTTAAAAATATTTTTATTTATTTATTTGCTAGCCGAGAGGGATAGAAAGAAGAGAGATAGATGTGTGCACCAGGGACTCCAGTCCAGGGATAAACAAGAGACCCACAGCCACAGCCATTCAATCAACACAGGAAAAGCCAGGGTGACAGAAACCAACAATTTTCGACACAAGGACCCCTAAGCTCACAGCATTAAAGCAGCCTTAATACTCACCCACCACGACTGAGCAGAAGAGGGGGCGGAAAGATTGTGAGAGCCGTGGTGGGGGAGACTATCCAGAGGCATTGGCACCCCTCAGTAACAACACACTTGGGCCAGGAGAACCAGGCTGAGTACTAGGCCATCCGTGGTCCCCTGCTACAAGGACTGATCCAGATGACCCACGAAGGAGGATATCCAGCTGATTGGGTATGGGGAGGGGGGCATTGGGGAATCGGGGATAACAACTTATTGTTTGCCCACTAAATAATGTAACTCATTATGGACAATAAATATATATTTAAAAAAAGAATGTGCACACCAGGGACTCCAGTCACTGCAAATGCTCGCCAGATGCATGCACCACTTTGTATCTGGCTTTATATGTGTACTGTGGAATCAAGCTCTGGTTGTTAGGCTTTGAAGACGAGCACCTTAACCATGGAGCCATCTCTCCAGCCCCAGTGTTTTGAATTGATATTAGAGAAGAGCTGAATCAGATCATTACAGGTAATGGTCAACCCAGGCTTTGAAAATTTAGTTCTGATTCTGTATAACAAATGTTTATCTAGATATGAACAGAAATTAACAGAAAAGCTTGAGCTAGAAAAGTTTCCTTTAGCGACTTATTACTCCTAGGAACAGGAGGTCAATTTCACACAATTGTTCTGTTTCTGAGTTCATGAAAGAAAGGGAAGAAAAAGTTCACAAGTTATTGTACATAATAGATCTTGTTCCCTCTCTGGCCTCTTTATTCTAAAGGGATCATCCAGGGGCTAATCTTTTTAGTTTACAATGAATCAGAAAATGAACTTCCTGTTTCACATGAAGTTCCACTGATTCTCGCAATCAAAGGAGGAATTCCATCACTCCTGTAAAGATGAGGAAAATGAGACCATGAAGCCAAGGAATTTCCCAGAACACACATGGGTCCTTAATGGTAAAGTCAGATTTTTAAACCTAGCCAAGACATGCTCTCTTTCTAGCTGAGGTTGTGTTCATAGGTGGACAAGCATGTGATTCAAACCCTGAGGTCACTGCCTGGTAAAGGATCATGAAATCCTTTCACTGGGTTTTAAGCAATATCAAAAAATAAAATGGGTTATATGGGGTTCCAATTTTTTAGATTTTTAAACACTTTCATGCTTGTGTATAATGTATTTTGATCTTCTTGCCCCCAATTACCCTCTCTTATCCCCTCCCACTAACTTCTTTTTCTCCATTGATCCCCATCTTGCTTTGATGCATTCCCCCCCCCACACACACTGATACTGAATTCTACAGTGGCTATACTAGCTTCTATTTCCACTAGGAGTGTGTAAAGGTTCCTTTTGATCAAAGCCTCACCAGCATTTTATAACCTTTTTATTGACAATGTTTATATATGTGTATAATGCATTTTGATCATACAACCTTCTGATTACCTTCTTTTGTCTCCTCCTTTCTCTGAACCTCCTCTTTTCCAAGTAGTCTCTTTTCTACTGTGATGTCTCCCCCACTCCTCTGCCATTCCTGATGAAATGTTGATGGACACAATACTGGGCGAGTCTTGTGCAGGTAATGATATTCCTGTGAGGTCATGAATGGAATGGCCATGTTTTGTCTGAAAGACAGCATTCATAGCAATCCTCCTTCATCCTCTGAACCCCAGCTTTTGTTGTTTTCTAAATCACTGTCATTTTTACTGAAGTGAGATAGACTCTCCATGTAGTTTTGATTTGCATTTCTCTGATTTTTGGTGAAATTGAACTTTTTTTATGTGTCTTTTGACCATTTGTGTTTCATTTTATTGAGACCCATTTTTTCATCTCATTAACCCATTTACAGATTTAGTTGTTTCAGTACATAAAACATGTATGTATATATAACATGAAAGTAGAAATGAAACCATCTAAATGAACAAAGGGAACTAAAGGGAGACAGGAGAGGGGATAAACAGATGATAAGTGGATGTAGGAGAAATATGCTCATGTTTGTATGAAAATGTCCCACATATAATCCCCATGAACAATGAATATATAAAATAAATTTAAAAAAAGAATAGAACAAAGCAAAACAGACTGTCAGAAGGCTTCACATGACTCACAAGTAATGAGATTCAACACTGGATGAAACTTATTTCTAAACATATATAAATATAAGTAAAATATCTTTGTATATTGAACCTGATAGAAAATATGCTTCTCTTTATTTTTTAAAAATATTTTATTTATTCATTTTCAAGTAGAGAGAGACAGAGAGAGAGAGAGAGAGAGAGAGAGAGAGAGAGAGAGAGAGAGCGCCAAGGCCACCAACTTGTGTGTCTGGCTTATTTGGGTACTGGGGAATTGAACCCAGGGCCTTAGGCACTGGAGGCAAGTGCCTTAACTGCTGAGCCATCTCTCCAGTCCTGCTTCTCTTTATTGATTGAGGTTTAAAAAATTTTGAGGATGAGGCTGCTACCATCCATTGCTGCTGCTCCTTTCGATAAAGTTGAGTATGGGTGACTGAGACACCAATGCACCTCACCTTTGTAATCCATCTAGGAAGAAAATGAATAGCAAGAAGAAACTGCCTGGGGATGTAACTCAGTTAATAAAGTGCTTGCCTAGCACACACCAAGTCCTAAGCTCAGTCCTCAGCACTACATACAATGGAGCATGGTCTCCTAGGCTTTTAACTCCAGCATTCTGGAGGTAGAAACAGAAGGCTCAGAACTTCAAGGTCATCCTTGTCTGCATAGAGAATGTGAGGTCAGTCTGGTTTATATGAGACCTCAAGAAGAAGAAGGAAGGAGAAATGAAAGCTTCATGGAGACTGAAAAAGACTAACTGACCAGTTCTTTTCCTTCTCATTTTAGTCAATGGCAAGCTGTCGAAGATTCTCTAATTAAGCCCTTCTGCCATATTGAGGGAGCTCAGTCAGTAGCAATTACTATTGCAAGGAGAATATATGTGGGGATCATTTTGTTGTTTTGTATTTTTAGGTTGTATTTGGAGGGAGGACTTTTCCCCTGGATTTTTGTCCTGTAGTGGGAGGGAAAAAGAACTAATGTATGCCATAGAAGTGGATATGCATGCTAATATTAATACTTATTGAACACATTTACCTAAGCAGATTTATTATGTAGACTGTATATCACTACATATAAAAACCAAACCAAACTCCATGTGTGTTAGTGTTAAGTCACAATCTGCTTCCCTCCAGAACCTCATTCTGTGTACAAACATTTTCACAACACATGTGGATTAGTAGTAGGAGTAGGTGGTTTTAAAATGCCATGTTCAAGCAATAACTTAAGTCAAAAATGTGAAAATCTAATAATACTGTCATTCTGTAATGGGAGAGATGAGAGAGAAAATCCCAAATATGTGGATATACAGAATTTTCTACATACACACAAATGATTGAGTGGTGGGAAATTTCTCCTGGAAGAACCTTAGATAAACTGAAGTCCTCAATAAATATTATTTTATTTTTTAACAAAAACAATTAACTACTTAGCTACTAGTAAAGATGTCTGATGTTTTACTTGGCTTTTTTTCCTCCATTTTGTCTTCAACCATTCCTTCTAGCGCTGTTCTGATGAGTCTGGGTTGTATTTAGAAATGTATTTAGGTAGGCTTTCTAACACTCTGTAGATTATTATAATTAGTAAATTAATTTCACTTGGGCTTCTCATTCTAGTCAGATTTTATAGTATTAGGGGGCAGCCTATTTAGTTGCTAGTGTCAATGTAATCCAAATGCATGGTGACACCACACAGGACTCAGGGATGCTTAGCCAGCAGCATGGAGTCCTGCACAGGAAACATTTGCTTACTGTTGGGGTTGCACACACACACCCACACACACACCACAGACTACTGGTGTCTAATCATCATGATGTTCTATCTTGGGCCTTCAGAACAAAAATACAGAGCCATGTACTGGACATAATACCCATGCCGCCCATGAAACACATAGACTTCTCACCCAGATCCTTTCTTTCAAGAGGCGAAAGTTGCTTATTGTTCAACAAAAAGGTATTTATTTGTTTAACTGATATAACTGAGAAGTAAAAAGAATGGCTCAATTCAAGCATGGCTGAATTCGGAAGCTCATGTTGGATTTAGTAGTTGGTCTCGAATTTTTGCCCAGTTTGGCCATATTTTCTTCCATGTTTTTGCTTCATTTTTAGGGTCCATGTGGTGACAAGAAGGCAGCTGCTCCAGCCTACACCTCAACTTGAAGCCAAACAGAAGGGAAGGGGGTGCAGTTCGGGGAGAATGCTGTGATAAGTAAAAGTCCTAAGATTAGTTTTGATTTATTCTGACTGGCTTGGCTTGATGTCAGTGCCTTTTCCTGAATCAATATCTGTAGCCAGGAGAATTCCGTGTTCAGATCAGCTATACTATAGCCATCCCTGGGACCAGTAATAGAGGTCCAATTCATGGTGCCTGGATTAAAAGTTAGTAAGAGTCTAGTACTCAGCCCGGTTCTCCTGGCCCAAGTGTGTTGTTACTGAGGGGTGCCATGCCTCTGGATAGTCTCCCCCACCACAGCTCTCACAATCTTTCCGCCGTCTCTTCGGCTCAGTTCCCTGAGTCGTGGTGGGTGAGTATTAAGGCTGCTTTAATGTTGTGAGTTTAGGGGGCTTTGTGTCGACTATTGTTGGTTTCCATGGAGAAGGATATCCAGCTGATTGGGGATGGGGAGGGGGGGCATTGGGGAATTGGGGATAACACTCATTGTTTGCCCACTAAATAATGTAACTCATCGTGGACAATGAATATACATTTTTAAAAAAGTAAGAGTCATAGTTACTGCAAGAAAGAGGAACTGGAAACCACGGGATAAAAACTATACATAATGAAACAGATCATTTTATTATATCCATTTTATTATATCCAATTGTGGACTAATTCATCAGACCACAATTGCAAGTAGGAATTTATGTACACTTCCTAGCTTTCACTGAGGAAATGACAGAAAGAGCTTGTAACACTGTCACTATGTTGCTGCTAGGTTTGTGATTTTGGAAAGATAACAATCTTCTCTCCAGCTGCAAATGCACATGGTGCTTTCTCTCTGATTGCCTGTCAGTTGATTATGAAAAATCAAAAGGGTGATACCTATGATATAAATCACAAGTATAACATCTAATGAGCAGTTTATGTAATAAATAATTCTCTGAAGTAAGTACTAGTAGATCATTTCATTTTTAAGTGGAAATAATCTACTTATTATTTCCTATAGCTTAAGGGACTTAATAACTCACCCAATATTACATAACATTAAATGACCTTGGCAGTATTCATGTTTACAAAATTCTTTATGATAGTTACTGTTGCAGTCAGCTTTCTAGTTGCTGCACAGGAAGAACCCAAACAAAAGCGGCTTGTTGAGGAATGGGTTTATTTGGCTTAGGGACTCGAGGGGAGACTCCATCCTGGCAGGGAAAACGATGGCATGAGCAGAGGGCTGGACATCACCTCTGCCACAGCACTGCAAACAGTGGCAGGAAGGTGTGCCAAACACTGGCAAGGGGAAGCTGGCTTATAACCCCATAAGCTC
>PVHP010034132.1:0-19245 GCA_004024765.1 Zapus hudsonius
AGTGGGTTCACACCAGGATCCTCAAAATCATGTGAATAATATGTTGGAATACAACTTTATGATTGTTATAACATTAGCAGGTGATAAAAATTTTTCAGCCCCACTATAATCCTCTTTAAGACTAACTGTAATTATGTTACCTGACATTTATAGGAAAGTCACCAAGGATGCATATGAATTCTTCTTACATGCTCTTTTTTCAAAAAAATCTTTATTATCAATAATTGGATACAGTGTATGAGCAAATCTTATGGTGGTAGTCCCATTTCCCTCCTACTCTTTTGATGTTTTATTTTCCTCCACACATTGTTTCACCAACACACAGGGCTCCAAAGCTTCACAACAATGCAACCCGACAAATGATCTATTTATACCAAAAGTAGAAGATACAACAGAGACAGTTTCCCAAAGAAGGGAAGCTGGTTTCTATCACTTACCTTTAATATCAACATGGATCTTTGTCCAGATATCCCAGTTTTTGCTTTCAAACAAGAAGCATACTTGTATCATAATTCCTATTCTGCTGTTCACTCATCCAAAGATTATCTCAAGCCATGATGGTTTATAAAGTCAACTTGACAGGACTTAGAATAGCCTGTGAGGGTCTCTCTCTTTCTCTCTCTCTCTCTCTCTCTCTCTCTCTCTCTCTCTCTCTCTCTCTCTCTTTCTCTCTCTCTCTCCCCCCTCTCTTAGTTTGAGGTAGAAGAACCACACTAGTGGTTTATGACATCATAAATAGTGGGTAGCACTATTCCATGGGATGGGACCCTGGATTACATACAAAGGAGAGACTTGTCTGAGTACCAGCATTCCTAGCCCTGCACTGTTTCCTCACTGTGGATTGAGTGTGACCAGCTCGCCACCAGTCCTTCCCTGCTATGATGGACTATAACCTGGAACTATAAACTGAAATAAGCCCTTCCTCCCTTAAACCGATATTTGTCAGATTATTTTTCTTCAACAACAAGAAGGTAACTAATACACAAGCCATGAGGCATCGCCCATACTTACATGAAAATCTAGTGTATCACTGACCACCCACTAAAAGGGTTAGTCACTATCTGCTGTTCCTTAGTCATCCATTTGTCTCAAGCTTCTCATTACACCTGCTCCATGTTCTAGACGTGAGGCATCTGGTAAGTGAAACTTTTCCATCTTCGTTATAAATACATTTCAGTCATGTGAACTTCACCCATGTGGGTGATTATCGGACTTACACTGGTGAGTCAGTCAGTTGTGTGAAATAAATAAGAGTCAAAAGGTCACGGGAGGACATCCAGGTCCCACTTCTTATCTCAGAACAGTCCTCATCTTACCGCTGTGAGCATCTTACTGTCATGGAGAGGAGAGATTTCGTAGAAGCACATTGAGCATGTTGCTCTCAGTAGAAGCTCTTCCAGGTCAAGAAATTTCTTTAGGGAGCCTGCATTAGTGACTTTTATGTTGTTATGGCCAAAGTACCCTAGAGAACAACGTGAAGGAGGAAAGGTTTATCTTGTCATACATTTTCAGGGCATTGAGTCTGTGGGTTCTTGGTCCCAGGGGTTTGAGCACAACCTCATGGCAATGGGAGTATGTGATGGAGAAGCTTCTTCAGCTCTTAGGAAGCAGAAAAAGGACAATGAATCCTCAAGGACTCACCTCCAACAGACACTTTGCATGATCTCCCATAACAGTACCAGTAGTTAGGGACCAAGCATCCAACGATGAGCCTATGGGAATAGTCTATATTCAAAGCTTAACAGACCCACATTGTGGGTCTGAATTGTTGTTAAGGGAGGAAATGTAAATGCAGTCCTAATTAACAACTTTTAAAAAGTGCAAAGTAGCTATCATTCACTTAGAATTAGTATTGGAGGAAGAGTTTAAAAAGAGGACTTCCTTTCTCCACCAGCCCATCAAGCTTGACTTCCTGCTATGATATGGATGCTGTTGTTCCTCCCAGTTTCATGTGCTGCTCAGTCCTCAGTATGGTCGTACTGCAAGGAAGGAACCTTCAAGAGTTGAGACACAAGGAAAGGATATTAAGTCACTGGGGGGCCTATTGAAGGGATTAATATTGTTTTAAAGCTATTTTTTATTTATTTTCAAGGAAAGCAGAGAAATAGAGGGAGTATGGTTCCTCTTGCCACTGCAAACAAACTCCAGATGCATGTGACACTTTGTGCCTCTGACTTCAAATGGGTACTAGGGAATTGAACCCAGGTGGAGAGAATTTCAAGAAAGCACCTGTAGCCACTGAAACATCTCCCCAGCACCTAATGTGAGTTTTGAACCGATAGTGCATTGCTTCCCATGAAAGTAGGCCTTGTGCCTCACCCCTCTCCAGTGTCTTCATTCCTGCCTCACCAGATGACCTCACCATCATGATGCCACCTGCCATCAGATGAGCACCAGAGCCTAGAACATTCGAGTTCACATTCTTGGATCTCTGGAACAGTTAGCCAAAGATAATTCTCTGAATTGGTAGCTTCAGGTGTTTTGTTATAGTTATACATAACAGGCTAAAATTCTTCTTTATCAGGCTCATATTTCTTCATTTTTTTTTCTAGTTATCATCAAAATTTTTTTTCCAGAGTCTTTTTCATTTTCCAGGAACCCCTCTTGCTACCTCTTGGGCAAGACCTCTGCATTCCTTCTTTCTCTTAAATTCAATCTATAATCTCTATAATAAAATCTTTCTAAAGTTCAAAAATATTTTTGTCAAATGTTGAGGAAACACTTCAAGTGATCTTTGGGTACAATACATTTATGACATCATAAACAAATGCTAAGAGAAATGCTTTCATGACACTTTACCATCCATGCCTCAATGTCAGTTAAGTTTTCAAGAATGATGGTGGTAGAGGGTGTTGTTTCTGTTTAAGGTATGTGTACATGTATTTGCATGTGCATGTTCATGTGTGTGGGCCCATGGGTGTGTATGCATGGGTGCCCAATGCCTATGTGTGCACATGTGTTTGGAGGCCAGAGGTTGATGTCTGGTGTTTCACTAAATCACTCTAAACCTATGTTTTCAGAGTCTCTCACTGAATCCAGAATTTACTGAGTCAGCAAGTTTGGTTAGCCAGCAAGTCCCAAGGATCTACCTGCCTGTTTCCCCAGCACTGGATTACAAATTGTGATGGTTAGGTTTTGTTGTTGACTTTATCTTTTTCATCATCTTGGGTGGGTCTTTGAGGATGTTTACAGGAAGACAGCCTCTCAGTAGGGGGTATAATGTATGGAAGTTCAGAGAAACTAGAAGTAAACAGCCTTTCCTGTGTGGGCACAGGGCAGGAAGGAAATTCCAGAGACTCAGAAAGCCATAAAATTTGGAATAGGCTTGCAAGACCACTGCCCTAAGGCTATATAAAGAGGGAGACAATCTCCTCACATACTCTCTCCTGCCTGCCCCACTGCCTGACTCCCTGGCTGCTGGTGCTTGTTGTGCATCTCTTCATCGTCATTGAAATGGGGCTTCCTCAGCCTTCCAGCCTGGACTGAAGACCAGCGGCTCCCCAGGAAGCCTTTAGGCCTTCAGTGCTGGATTGGGACTGCTAAGGCATCCAGCCACGTGGACGGAGCAGTGACCTGTTCTTGACTCTTCCGCTTGCAGACTGCTATTGTGGGACTGCTGTTGTTTACTTCAGTTCATTTTGTTGATTCTGTTACTCTAGAGAACCTTAATACACAGATATATATATATATATATATATATATATATATATATATATATATATATATATATATATTGCCATGCCCAGCCTTGGTGTGTGTGCTAGAGATCCAAACTTAGTACCTCCTGCTTGTACTACAAGTACTTTGTACTACCCAAGCATGGCAGGCTTTAAGTGTCTGGTTTGTGATAGCAGGAATGAAAAATCAGAAATGGGAAGGATTCAATTAATTTGACTTTGTGGCACATTGCATTATTCCCTGAGGTAATATAAATCTGGCATAGTTCAAATTTTGATAGTGAAGCATTTGATTATCTCTGCTCTCATGATTGCTTCATGCCATTACATCAAAATTAGATATGCAAAACATAAAACATATCATTAGCTCTTAAGAGTACTCTATAGCAGAAATTTAAAATCACTAATTAAATGTTTAGCACCTATTTGCATTTCAATAGGAAAATATTAGGACTTCCATTTTATAGCAATAAAAACTTTAAAAATTTTATTTATTGTTGATAAGTAGAAACGCTGTATGAACAAGTCTTGTGTTGGTACCCTCACTTTTCTTCTCCCTGCCCCCAACCCACTGAGGGCCCTCTTCAGTGGGAATCCTGGAATAGTCCATGGGATGGGGGATTATGAGCTGTGCAAGCAGTAGCCAGTGTGTGTGTGTGTGTGTGTGTGTGTGTGTGTGTGTGTGTGTGTGTGTGTGTGTGTGTGTTATTGTTGTTGTTGTTGTTTTTGTTGGGGAGGGCAATGTCTGTGGATCTTCTCCCCCACCATAGGTCTTATAGTCTTTTTACCCCCATTCCATAAAGTTACCTGAGTCATGGTGGGTCAGTTTTAAGTCTGCTTGATGGTTGAGCTCTTAAGAGTCTCTGGATTTCTACTTTGGACTATGTGGGGTATCCTCAGTGTTTGTCTCCATTACCCTTTCATAGGTTATCTGACTTGTGGTGGAAGAAGCACCCTTGCTTATCTTGCCACTTCCTCTATGGTTTCACTTGGGCCCTAAATGATGTGCTAGGGGTGATTCATCTGCTGCCTGGGAGTCAACCATCATCTCAGGTCTTGGTGGAACTGAGTTGTCCGTGGTTCTTGCTGCCTTCTGAAAAGTACAAACAGAATCTCCAACAGAGAATGAGATCAATATAGGTTAAATGGGACAAATATTGTTAATTTCACTAGGTTATAATGGATGTAGCCTCTCTGTAGGCCCATGGTTAGTGGGGGATTCCCCTTGGATTCCAGGTTCTTGGTGTCCATAAGAATGTGCCTTGGTTCCCAGTTCCAGCTAATGATTTCTTGCCACTGAGTGGAACTCTTAGCCAATCAGAGCCATTGATTACCCACTGAGGTTCATGCCACTATTAGGCCAGTGAGTACTTCTTGCCTTCCTGATCACTGCCTTATTGTAGTGTCCTCTGCATTCTCTGACCATTGGTCACTATTCTATAGCAGTGTCCCCTGATTTCTCTGATTGTTAGCCAGATTCCCCAGAAAGCTTGTGTAGTGCCTTCTAGCACTATACAGGCTAACCATCTGGGAACTGGCTTCCTTTCCAGATCCAGCAGGGTTTTTGGGTGTTGTTTGACAGCAGCCTGTGGTATCTTCAGCAATAGGGTCTTATCTTTTGCCTGTGGCAGGAAACCAAGAGCTTTGACATAAGCCTATCTCATTTTAGGGACCTCATAGGTCTCTGATCAACAGCTCATTGTGGCAAGTAACCAAATTCTGGGACAGGGATAAATAGGCCAGAGCCACTTGGATTAGAGTTAAGCTTCCACCCTTTTCAGGGCCCTTCTTAGCCAACAGTGCCCCATCTTCCTCAAGAACTTACTGTCCAAAAGTAAGGATTCTATGTTATTGATTCATTATGAATTTAGTTTTCTGTATATCTTCCCCCCACCCTCCTCATCTCTCCCTCCCCCAATCCCTTACATCCCAGTTGTCAGTCTCACAATTTTCATGGTAGGTTTGCTTGCTATTTAAGCTTAATCTGATTGGAAACCACAGATAAGGGAAAACATGCGGTGTATGTTTCTCTGTTCTTGTGTGAGTTCACTGAATACGATCTGTTCCAGGTCCATCCATTTTCCTGCAAATTTCATTACATCGTTTTTCCTTACTGCTGAAGTTCATGGTGCATATGTATCACAACATGGATATCCATTAATTCATTGATGGGCATTTGGGTTGGTTCCAATTCTTAGCTTTTGTGAATTGAAAAAAGTTAAGTTAGCATATAGACTGAGTTCAATTTGTGATTCTTATTTCTAGATTCATTTGATTAAATCCCATAGTAACATTTTTTTTTCTCATCAAACCATATCTCTGCTCTTTTAGAAACAAGTTCAGTTTAGAAATCGAGTTCTGTTTTGCATGAGTGATGGAAGCAAGTTTTTCAATTTAAAAATCAATTCTTTTGAAGAGGCTGACATCAATTTATCCATCACTATAAATGCTCCAGCACTGTGACAATTAGTTGACCTCTTGTCATTACACATGTCAGTAAATACTTTTCCTCAAATTGTGACTTGTTCTTGTCAATGACTAAGGATGTAGATTTTTGTCTTATGTCACTTTAACATGTTTTTGTGTAATAACTACAAAAAATAACTGTCATACTATCCTGAGAGCTAAGTGGAGAAAGAACCACAGGATATTTACCTCAAAATGTAACCAATTTTCACTCAAATTATTCAAGTTAAAAATACATATTTAATGAATTGTAGGACATTTCATATTCATATACATTGGTAACAGGTTGGAACTCAGGCTCAAAAATGGAGTACATCCACAGAACCTAGGTTTTCCATGAAGGGAGTCTGGAACCAACCAGTGTGGTGAGCTTCAAGAGAGGTGTCAACATCAACCAGACCCCAACAGGAGCTAGAGATAAAGCCTGCTGCCTTGCAAAATCCCACCCTGCTGAATCTGTTTGGCCAGAGGGATGATCCTTCCCCCATGCTGAGAGCTAAGTGTCTGTGACTGGCTCACAGACTCTCATAACTCACCTCCCTTTACAATCCCAAAACAGCCCATTCCAGGCAGTTTTTTTCTCTAATGAGTTTGCTTGCAGCTCAGTATTTGTGATGGTTAAGTTTTGTTGTCAACTTGGATCTTTTTAATTATCTTGGGTGGGTCTCTGAGGATGTTTACAGGAAGGCATCCTCTCAGTAGGGGGCAGGATATAAGGAAGTTCAGGAGAGCTAGAAGTAAACATCCCTTCCTTTATGGGCAGTGCAAGAAGGAAATTCCAGAGACTAGGGAAGCCATTAAGTCTGGGGAAGGGTCGTAAAACGCCACCCTAAAGCTATATAAAACAGAAGAAATTCTCTTTGGCCTTCCTGCCTGTTCCCTGTTGTGTGTGTGTGTGTGTGTGTGTGGTGTAGGTGATGGGTTTTTCTCTCTGCTCTGACTTGTGAAAGAGGGCCAGCCTCTTTCGCTGGAACTTCCCCAAAATCTATAGTTTCAATAAATACTTTCCTCCCCCAAAATTGTGCCTGGTTTGAAGATTCATCCCAGTTGCATGTGGCTGACTGTGACAGTGTTCTTTCTCTTATTAAAGGTCTTCCTTCCTTTTCTGTGTGGTTTCAAACCTTACAGTAACCCTATATTGTGAAAATATACAAAATCATTTAAACCTTTCCTTGTTCCATATAAAAGAAACAATAATTGGTGGCTTATCTACAAAATTAAACTAGACTCTTGTAGTGTTGAATGAATTGGTTTCACAGTGTAAAAAGAAAGAAGCGTTCATAAGGGAGGTAGGTATATAAAAAGTCTTTTAAAATATCTAAGTAGGAAAAAAACCTCATGGAAATGAGAATACCTTACAGAAAATCTTATGGTCAAACATGTCCTATATTTTAAGAATTGCAAATTTATCAAACAATGTGTACTTTATGATTCTCATTTCAATACATATTTAGAAATAGGTATAAGTACATATGTGAGCACACACTGTGTTTGCAATGTATGTAGTCCTCAAGTGTAGATAACAGTTTCACTCACAAGAGTCCTCACAAATATTCTCTGCATGTGTTCAGATTAAAGGCTTGTCAAATTTCTTTATTTTTGTTTAGTCTCCAAAATGATCTATAATGGGGGGGAGTCATTAAATGAATAAGCAGGAAAAGCATATTTCAAAATATAAAAATAGATTAAAAAATCAGTCATTTAAACATTCCAAGATTAGAAAAGGCTGTGTCTTTAAGTCTGTTAAAAAGGTCTGTTAAGTTAAAAATGTACTGAGAGAAGGATGGGTCCTCCCAGATTCTGAAAATAATGTACAGACACCATAAGTGGGAAACTCTATATTATACTTAAAGAGGGTTATTATTGGAGAGAAAAAGTAGAAGTTTCATTTTATTTAATTTTTAAAACTTTTCATTTAGGTGTATATTGAACATATTTCTTCTGGCCCATAGAACCCTGTCTTCCCTTCTCTTGCCCGCTCATCCCCCGTTACTACTCTAGACAATTTCAATTCTACCGTCATGACTTTATGTCACTATGTAGAACCACAAATGAGAGAAAACACAATATTTTTGGTTTTGTCCTTACTGTTTGATACAGGTTCCTATTCTTCAGCACAGGGGTTCTGTCTTAGTCAGCCACATGCCACTGGGATGAACCTGCAAACAAGGCACAGTTATGGGAGGAAAACATTTATTGAAGCTACAGATCCAGGGGAAGTTCCATAATGGCAAAAGAGTCTGCCTCCCTTTCACCGGTCCAAGCAGAGAGAGAAAAGCCATCACCAACACCACACACTCACCAACAAAACAGGCAGGGGCAAGAGAGAGATTTCCTTCCCCTTTATGTAGCCTCAGGGCTTGGGTTTGTAACCCTTTCCCAGACTTGTTGACTCCCTGTGTCTCTGGAATTTCCTTCCTGCATTGCCCTCCCAGGAAGGGATGATTGTTTCTAGCTCCCATGAGCTTCCTTATATCCTGCCCCCTAATGAGAGGGCTGTCTTCCTGTAAACAACTTCAGAGACCCCAAGATAACTAAACAGGTCAAGTTGACAGCAAAACTTATCACAGGCTCCTTGAACTTGAGATCCTCCTACCTATGCTTCCAGATCTCTTAGATTCCAAGTGGGGGCTACCAGGCTTGGCTAGAGAAGAAATATTTTAGACCTATAGTTTTAAAAGTGATATTTTCACCATCTCTTCTTTGTGACTACAGTGCAACTAACCCTCCTAGAATGAACAGGTACTTTTAAAAGGCTCTTTACTGTGGATAGCAGCTAATACTGGTCACTCAAGCTGGAGTAAATAGAATGAATGAGCTGCCATCATCCACTCCTTTCCAAGATCCATATCACCCATATTACATGAAACCTGAGACACAATGCCCATCTCATAATTCAAAATAGCCTAACATTATTTGAAACCTGTACATATGTGCATATATCTGATAAGTCTCACACTAAGTTCATTATTTGCCTTATGATAATTTTATTAAAGCCATCACATTAGCAAGACTAAAAAGTGAGCATGTAAGATGCAAAGATAGCATGTGATGAGTTTCAAGAATGTTTCCGACATGTCTTACTCAGTAAGGTATTCTACTGAATTTCCCTGTTACACCTCACAGAAACTGTTTAGGTTTCTTCTAAGATTCCTTTCAGTTCATTGTAAAAATCAAGTAACCTGCACCAATGAGCAAACTCTCGTGCCAATACTAAAATGGACTGAAATAATGTGCTGGAAACACCAGAGAATCTAAAACAATTTCTTTTTCCACAAATACTGCTAGAAGAGAAAAAATATTGCCAAGGACTGAAGAAAACAATCACAAATCACACAGTGTGGGAGATTGATTCTTTTGGATGAATCTGTGGCTTATGCCATGTCTTGGCTCATAGTTTTTGCTATTTCTATAATAGAATTGACTAGGTTTTAGGAGTTTCATGTAGCCAGTAAAGATAGTTGCTCTGCTTAAATGTAACCATTGATAGGATAGTGATTGGAAACCACAAGGAAATCTGCCTTCAGAGCTCAGAGACAGACCCACTTTGTGAAATTCATTCATGGTATTGCTCATGGGCAAGCTGCTGTAGGAAACCTTATCCCAATTAGGACTTCTCTTGTATGGCTCCAGTAGGCTATAATATGATCTGAATGACACCTTGGTTGGTGCTCGGCCGGATGCAGCCTTCATGTTAGGTGCCAGCTGTAGCTTCATAGGACCAAAGGAGATTTGAGAAAACATAAATAATTCTTACAGTATTTAATGACATTGAGGAGGGAATGCCAAGGTCACCTGAAGTACAAGGAAGTGCAACGGCTTCTGTACAGCCAACCATGTGGTGTACGCTGGGCTTCTACAAAAGACAAATGTCAATTTTATAGACTTGTGATTTCCTGAAAAGTACTTATCTGCAATATGTTCCCCAGGTAATATTTCTTGAAGCTAACACACCTAATCTGTATTTTTAATGTGTCTGGTGCTCATATGCAGTGTCTGGTATGCTCATACTCTCTCTTTGTCTGCCTCTTTTGCTCTGCCTCTCAAATAAATAGACATATTAAAGAAATGAAGAGATAAAAGTTAATGCTAAGAAAAGGTTATTTTGAAATTTTGGAATGGAAATTTGGAGCACCAGAGACTTATTTGGGCAGTATCTCAGGAGCTGGGGGGGGGGGTGTCTCAAAAGCTGAATGTCACACCTTCATTAAACTTTAAACAATGGAAATAAGTTATCTTAGCCACGCCTAGGTAACACCTCTTTTCTATTTAAACATGGTCCTGGAGATATCTAAGATCGGGTGGGAGACAGAGAGCTTGATCTGGTCCTCACTGGTTATGAGATCATAAACAGTAAGGTGTACCAGGTCCTCTGATTTAACTCTCAAGGAAGATCCTCTATTTACCCTCAAATACCTATTCATAATTGGAGACATATTGTTAAAATCAGATGCATCATGAGAAGGAATGTGTGCAGCAGAGAAAAGCTTACAAAATCCAGGCCTGTCAATTAAAATAGTGACCCACCCTCACTACACCCTTTAGCGACCATCTCCTCCTTCTCCTAGACCTCACAGAGGTCTGGAGGACTGTCACTCAGTGACAGCAGCTTGCTGTCTCTCTTGACCATCTATCCAAAACCTGGTCCTTTGACTTTGCTGGTAATAAAATTTCTCCCTGCTTTACATTCACATTCATGCGCATCCTTTTCAGCTCCTTGAATAGGATGCCAAGAACCTGCAAACACCCACACTGAAGCCACATGGAACAAATAGAACATAAGGTGCTTTGCTTTTTTTAATGTACTTTGCTGACTTACAATGGTAGATGTGTATATAATGAGCTTTAAAATCTTTCAATACCATAAGAGGATATTTAAGGTTCAATTTCGTGCTATAAATAGCACAAAATTTACACCCATGTATTTGTTATGTGGATTGGTTCACAACGTGAGGGGTATTTCCCCAAGCAAAATATTATTCTTCCTAATTGTGCTGTGCGTATTTGAAGCAAATTGTTTCTGCTTCTGTGAAGGCTTCCAGGACTTCATCAGGGCTCAGCGCTCACCAGAACAAGAGGAAGTGCCACAAAGTTCAGAAACAGATAATTTTCCAGAGGAGCCAGTGAGCTCCAGGAAAGAAAGGGACCTTTCTTTTCTCAAAACTTGCAGATGTTCATGCTTCTGTTTAAATACCAATGCTCCATAAAACTCACAGTCATTTATCTTACAACTCGAGAATTCTCCACAGTCACCATATAGTTTTATTACAGAAAAAATGGGAAGTAAATTTCTTTACTATCCCCAAATCAGATAATGGAATCATATCTTTCTCCTTGTCGTATTTATTTGGGAATTCCTGGTAAATGTTTTGTGCTTCATATAACATCATATCATACACAAAATGATTGTTTAAGGTGGGAGGATATTCGTTTTGAGGTTTGGTTTTCTGAAAGCTATAAATATATCTTAAAGTCACAATTAATCAACAACAAAATCAGTCATTCTAAAAAATTTGGAACTCATTCAATATACAGTCTAATCATGTAAGGACAGATATTTCTGAAAACGAATAAAGAGTATCTATGCTGCACACTTGTATACATTTAAATGTGGAAGAGCAAGAGAAAAATTAATGTGAAAAAATTATAATTTTCATATAATATGAAAAAAAAGCTTAAATCAGTGACCACTTGGGAACACGTATTCCTGATATCCAAAAATTCTACTTCTAAGTATATGTCCCCCCCAAAAAAACTGAAACACTGAACACTAATACACACACACACACACACACACACACACACACACACACACACACAATCTTTTAGAAGTCTCATTCACAATAGTGCCAAGCTGGCCACAGAGTGAATGTTGATTAAATGGAAACTTGTCAAATGTGAGCACAAGCAATAGTGCACAGCAGTGGAAACAGAAAGGCAGCTCCGTGCTACATGGACTGCTTCCTCAGCATGGAAATAAATGCAGATATGGGTCAATAGTCATGTGGAACTCTTTCACATGGGGAAAAACTACAGCTACATCCTATATCCACATGAAGTCTGGGGAGTGAAAGTCAGAAAAAATAAATATTTTAATTTATGAGGTTCACAAAAGTATAAAATATTTGAAGATAGACACTTGAATTTTAAAGCCTTAAGGCAAGAAGTGGTTATTTTATGTCAAAATAATGGCTGTTTGTAGACACAAGGGAAAGAAATATGAATAGTAAAAAGGCACACTATGGAGATTTTAATTTTGGTGTGCCTGTGTTTCCATTTATGTGACAATGCATATGTGGAGGAGAGGGCACTCTTTCGTGCATCAATCTTCGTCTTCCATTTCTCATTGTTCGGGGGTCTCATTGTTTGTTCTGCACTGCATTTGCCAAGAGAGCTTCTCGTAGGTTCACCTGTCTCCCCTCCCTTCTTGCCACAGGTCTGTTAAGATCACAGTTGCTAACGCTACAGAAGCTACAATATCCACCTTCATGTAGATTCTGGAAATCTGAACTCATTCTTCCACTGAGCCATCTCCCCAGCCCCAAGACAATTTTTAACTCAAAGATATTTGGCTGATTACCTTGCCTTCCATACGTAATGAGAAGTTTGAGTTAAAAATCAAGGGTGTCAAGATGGTTTCCTGACGTCATCAAGGACCAGGCTCCTGCTTTCTCTTACTCTGTTCTCTGTAGGCTGCTTTGGTCATTGCGGTAGCAAGAGGCTGCTACATGCCATATGAGATGTCCACAATCAAAGCAGCAAAAGGATGTGAAAATATACAGCAACTGAGGCTGCTTCAATTGATGGTTGGTAGTATGGTAGCAATTTTGGTCCCAGGTAGACAAAAGTCACAAACTAAAGGAAATAGAGAAGGAAGAAATAGTGACATTTGCAACAACCTCCTTTGGAAAAGGGTTGAAAAGATCTGTGACAGGTGATTTTTAAAAGGAAATAAAGTCTCTTGTTTGTACTACTAATACTATAAAAATACAGGAAAATAACTTTTGGGATATCAGGAAATTAGGGTCAATAATTGTTTTATAAATGAAGTAGATTGGGCATAAGTATCTTTTTATAAATATTTTTATTTATTTATTTGCAAGCAGAGAGAGAGAGAGAGAGAGAGAGAGAGAGAGAGAGAGAGAGAGAGAATGGGTGTGCCTGGGCCTCCAGCTGTTGCAAACTCCAGGTGCATGCGCCACTGCATATCTGGCTTTATTTGGGTACCGGAGAATCAAACCTGGTCACTAGGCTTTGTAGGCAGCCACCGTATCCACTTAGCAATCTCTCCAGCCCCCATGTATAATTATCTTTAATGATATGAGCAGTGTATGCAGCAGAAATTAACTTAGTACATTGATGTTTACCCTGATCGACACATTCTCATTCTCTCTCTCAAATAAAATAAAAATATTTGAAAATAAATACTAAATAAACAAATAGAAAAGAATAATTCAAGTAAATTTAATTCTTTCTGCAAGTTATGGCAGGCTTCATACTGCTCTTCCATTGTGTCTTGTGGGGGTGAGAAGAGTACATGCAGCCTTGTGTTTATCACACACTTACCAGGTGCTGGAGAGCTGGAAAGATCAGCTTTCCTCCTCTAGGTAGAGTTCCTCATCATTATATGTTCCACAGGATTTCACAGCACTGCTTCTCCAACCAGCTCCAGAGAGATGAGTGAGTAAATGACAATGCCACAGAGACCACGCACAACACATATACGTAGAATCAATAGCCCCTGGAACCCGGTGGGGCAAGCAACAAAGGTCATTTCGAGGATTAAAAACTTGGGGGGCTTGATTGTCACAGGCAAAGCCAGAAGTCATTTGTCTCATGCAGTCCTTAGTTTTCTAAAACAGGTACCCCGTCCTCCTTATCAAAGCCATGTACAGAGTTGGAGCAGCAGAGAGACAGAGTTCTTACTGCTACACTCTTAACTGGCCCACTTGGTGCTGAAGGACAAGGAGAAATGTAGACCTTTCTTTTTCCATCAATCTTCACAGACCTAGCAAATAGCCTCCATTACTGCTACAGTTTTGAAAGAAGCTCAGTGCTTTCAAACTGAGGACTGCGACCTGTTAGGAGGAAATGGGGGAGTTTAGCTGGGTCTACTTATCTTTGTTCAATCAGATACACATATTTTAACTTGGTAGAATGGCAAGAACAATTCAGAGAGCTTTACTTTTTTTTGGTTAATTTTAATTTGCGGTTTGAAATCTGTGAACAGATTCCATATGTGTACGTGGAAGATTGGTACTCACGGAAAATGAATGTTGCACTGAGAATTGCAGCCAGGAAGCTATGGAGAGAAAGTTTACTCCTTGATTAGACAGACGACGAAAGTGAGGCAGGAAGAGATCATGAAATGTTGTCCATGTTGGGCCTCCAGTCTGTGGTCAGATCTCCTCACTCATTCCAAATTGAATTTTCTCTGTCTCTTAAATTTTTCTGTATTGGGAAATTGCAAATATATTTGTTTTATGAACACATATTATAATGGTATTTAAAAATAACCCCCAAATTGCCTCAAAGTACTTGTATGTATAAAAATACAACTGTGGGCTGGAGAGATGGCTCCGCTATTAAGGTACATGCCTGAAAAGCCTAAGGACCCAGGTTTGATTCCCCAGTACCCATGTAAAGCCAGGCGCACAAGGTGGCATATCCCATCTGGAGTTTGTTTACAGTTGCTGGAGGCCCTGGTACACCTATTCTCTCTCTCTCTGTCTCTCTCTCTCTCTTTCTCTCTCTCTCTTTCTCTCACTGTCTCTCTCTCCCTCTCTCTCTCCCTTCCTCCCTCCCTCCCTCTCACATATATACTTTGTTTAGCACCAATTTGTTCCTTTCCCTAAAGATATTGTTGGAGGCATCCTTAGAGGTCAACACTAGTGACCCTCATCTCCTGGTAGTTATGTCATTTTATATCCCTTGTCATTGGAGGTCAGTTGAACCAGAGGTTAGTCTTTACTCTTTAAAAAAAGAGTGGTGAGATATTAATTCCCAGATCATATCTTACACAGATGGTCACTTCTATCTTGATCACCCTTTTTCTGTTGCTCACTCTGATGAAGCAGCGGCCATTCTTCAAGTGTCCTACAGAGAAACTTCTATGGCAAGGAAAAAGGTGTCTCTAGGTGAAAGAAATTGAGAAATTGAGGCTTCTGTTTATCAAGTGTGAGAAACAGAACCTACTAGCAATGATGGGAGGGTGTTCAGCAGCCTCTGGCTAATAGAGGCAGACCAGGCTTTTACCAAAACCTTGATGAATCTTGAGAGATTGAGGTATATGTATTTTTGACCCACAAAAACTGAAATGGTTGTGAAATAAGCTACTAAGTTTGGGCATAGTTTATCATACAGAAAAGGTAAATAATACATAAATTATTTCCTATTGCTATATAAAAATACTTGAAAAAGATTGTGATTTTTTTCTCACTAAGACAAAAGGTTAAGCAACTTTTGAAACAACCAGCTTCATGGGGCTGGCAAGAGGAAAAATAGAAAAATAGTGTTGGCAAAGTATAAAACCAAAATATTAAGATATGGTTTAAACTAAGCAAAAAAAGGCAATGATCTCTATTCTTTGTTTAGAACAAGTTATGGAGAAATCGTAAAACCTCAAATGTTGCTTAGGAATGTAGAGTTGTACAACTATTATAGAAGAGAGTTTAGGAAATTCTTCAAAGTTAAAGAGAATTTCCGGGATATCATCACAAGATTTGTTCATACAATGAATCTAATTTCTGACAATAAATGTTAATGATAATAAAAAAGAGACTATTTGATTTCAGTAATTCCATCTCTATGTGTTTTCCCAGGAGAGCTAAAAGCACATGTTCAAGATGGATGTGGTGGTGCACATCTTTAATCCCAGCACTTGGGAGGCAGAGATAGGATCTCCACCAGTTCAAGGCCTGCCTGAAACTACATAGTAAATTCCAAGTTACACTGGGCTAGAGTGAGACCCTACATCAAAAACCCAAAACCAAAAAAAAAAAAAAACACCAAAAAACACGTCCACATAAGCACTGATATAGGAATGCTCAAAGTAGAAATATTGATAATAA
This sequence comes from Zapus hudsonius, assembly GCA_004024765.1. Lineage (NCBI taxonomy): Eukaryota > Metazoa > Chordata > Mammalia > Rodentia > Dipodidae > Zapus > Zapus hudsonius. Next base: position 16,214 of record PVHP010034132.1, read on the forward strand.
TCAAAAGGTAGAAATTGGGCTGGGTAAGTGGCTCAGAGAATAAAGAACTTGCTGTACAAGCCTTATGACCTGCATTTGGAACCCCAGAACCAACATAAAGTTGAATGCAGTAGCATCTATCTGTAATCCCAGTGCTCTAAATATAAGAAGGGAAATGCAGTCAGGAGAATTCCTGGAAACTCACTGGTCACCTAGCCTGGTGTCCATAATAGCAAAGTGCTGTCTTAAACAAGATGAAAGACAAAGATGGATACCTGGGCTGTCTTCTGATCTCTACTTGTGTGCTGGGACTCACACATACCCCCCCCACACACACACATGAAACAACTCATATGTCTGACATCAGATGAATTGCCAAGCTTGGTGGTTTACACATTTAACCCCAGCACTCAGGATGCAGAGGCAGGATGATTACTGTGAGCTTGAGGCCTGCCTGGGAATACAGAGTGAGTTCCAGGTCACCCTGGGGTAAAGTGGAGATGAATGGATAAAGGAATCTGGTAAGGCTCACATAGTGAAGTTCAGCCATTCACTCAAAGAAAGAAAGTCCTGATACATGCTATGCCTGGGATAAACAGTTAAATCTCGAGTGACACAGAAGCTAATTCACAGTATCCAGCATGTCCAAAATACGCAATTCCATCACAGTAGATGATTAGTTGGTGGGGATTTTAACAGGGTGATCTGAGGATTAGAATTTAAATAATGCCCAGCAAAACTTCCAATGCACCTCCAAAATTAACCCTAATTCTTGTCTACAAAGTTAAAGAATTAAAACCATAGAAAACAAGATATTAAGGCATAGTGGGAGACTTTATTACTTAAGAGAACATGGGAGTTACAGAGTTCTCCAGCCACCAGTGTGGGGAGAATATAAGGGAGAGATTTTAATAAATTTGTGCTGCTCAGCCAAACAAGCAGAATAAGAAGAGGTATCAGAGGGTCCCCATCATGATAAGGTAAGATTTATGTGGAAAAGAATCCTGAGCAGCCCCCCACACCCTGGCTGGGGTGAGGGGCCTTATCTGGATCCTCCTTCTAGGATGCCATGTGGAAAAGAAGACTGGCAAAAAAAAAAATGAGAACTCTCAGAATTGCTTTGATTAACTAGATGGTCAGCCCCAGGGAATTTCCTGTCCCCTCCCCAACCCCCAATGCTGGAAGTACAGGAACACTTGCTTTTATGCAATTCCGGTCCTAATGTACAACCACTGAGATATCTCCACAGCCCAAGAACTTTGATTTTATTTTTCATATTCCTCTCCTAAGGTACTGCCTTCTCCCGCCCCCAGCCCCCACTATGTTGGGGCAATTACCAATCCAGCCAGGAGCAGAAGCCTACAGGAGCTGTTCTGTGGGATTAACCCTTCAGCCGCATCACTCTACCATCACTGTACCTCATACGAAGCAAAACCACCTCTTCCTTACATCATCTGAACGTTTTTTTAACCTTAAAGTACATTAAATCTGAAGTCTTTTCTTTAAAAAATATTTCCACATAAAACTTTATAGGGGTCAAAGATTTTATTCTTTTAAAATAATTCCCTAGTAGGATTTTATATATAGCCTGCTAGACAGAAATTCTTATTAAGTGCTTAAAGAAAAATTAAAAGCCCATCATTAGGACATAAAAGACAGAAGGAACATTGCTAAGAACAGAATTATTTCATTAGAGTCCTAAAAAGAAGGAAATTTGATGTTTCAAGGATGGGTCATTTGATGCTCTTCAAAAGACCACGAAGCTCAAAAGGAATTGTCAAAGAGTTTAATGCTTAAGACAGGATTCTGTCAAAGCTCTTGATTGCCCTCCCCAGGCCTGAGGCAAAACCCTGTTGCTGAAGAAACCACAGAAAGCCATCTATCAGCATTGAGAGACCCTGCGAGGTCCGGAATGGTAACTAGCCCCCAGATGGCAGTTAGTGCAGTGCTGGAAGGCCCTGCATAAGCTGCCATGGGAAACTGGTCAATGATAGATGGAGTAAACACAGACCACTGACATGAAAGGCAGTCTGCCGCCATGAGTAGGCTGAACACACTTCCTACTGGGAAAGAACAGTGAACCAAGAAATGAGCACTTGTGCAATGGAGGAGCCAAAGCCTGGGGGAAGCAATCAACAGTTTTTAATTTGGCCAAAATAATCTACTCAGTGAGGGGGAGTCCTTTACTGGAACTGGGATTTCAGGGTGAAATGCACCGGGAACCAAAATCTTGGGACCCCCAAAGACAAATTCACTTTACAAGAGTTTTACAAAGAGGCTACTAACAATAGAATCTAGACAATTCAGGAATGTGTATGTCAGTTAACCTATACTGATCTCACTCTCTGATGGAGATTCTGTTTGTATTTTTCAGAAGGCAACAAGAGAGCCTTGGCCTTTCCAACTCCACCAATAAGCCACAGGCCCATAGCTGACATCCTGGCAAGAGATGAGCCATCCTAAACCTACTATGGAGGACCCACATGGAACCCCACAGAGAGCGGTGGGATAAGCAAGAGACCCATAACCACAGCCAATCAGTCAACCCAGGACAAGCCAGTAAGACAGGCACCAGTGATCTTCAACACAACCTAAAGCAGAAGTACAAAGACTCCCTAAAACCTCAACAATAAAGCAACCTTAATACTCACCCACCATGACTCAGGGAACTGAACAGAAGTGGGGGAGGGGAAAGAAGATTGTAAGAGCCATGGTGGAGGAGAATGTCCAGAGACAGGGCTCCCCTCTCAGTAACAACATACAAAGTGGGAGTGTGGAACTGGTTGACTCCTAGGCTATCCATAATCCCCTACCCCATGGACTGATCCAGACTGCCCACAGAGGAGGATATCCAGCTGATTGGGGACAGGGAAGAGGGAAATGGGGGAACTGGGGATACCAACACATTATTTGCTCACTTAATGTATCTAATTTACGGATAATAAAGAAAAAAAGAATGTAGATAAGTGTTTCCACATCTATCTATTGACTCCTTCTCTGGCTCCTTCTCCCCACTCTACACACACACACACACACACACACACACACACACA
>PVHP010034133.1:0-19245 GCA_004024765.1 Zapus hudsonius
TGAACTCTTATCTGCTCATTTTTATTGCTATCCTGAGGATGCGATCAGCTGAGGGCCGGCAGAAAGCCTTCTCCACCTGTGCTTCTCACTTCACTGCAGTTTCCATCTTCTATGGGACAATCATCTTCATGTACCTACAGCCCAGCTCCAGTCACTCCATGGACACTGACAAGGTGGCCTCTGTGTTCTACACTATGGTTATCCCCATGCTGAACCCTCTGGTCTACAGCCTGAGGAACAAGGAGGTCAAGAATGCATCCCAGAAGGTTTTTGGAAAAGCTAAGTCTTTATCATTTTTAGTATACTAATTATAAAGTAATTTGTAATCCATGGAAAACTTTGCTTTGACACACCCCAATTATCCAAGGATTTATTTTTTAGTTATTTCTTGTCCTTACTTTCTTTTAGCAATGTTTTCACATATGAGACCTTTATCTTCTATGGGAAAATGACAAGTTTAGATAAGATTTTTGATGCCTTCTTGAAGTGAAATGCAAATCAATCACAAAAATCAAGATTATAATAATGTTCAATACTCTCAGCATTGCACACATCTCCACATGGTTGCTATGAAATGTTTTATGTACCTGTAAACAGTGGTTAGTGGGATGCATTGATAGAGAAGGCTCTTCTTTGTCCCTCATATGCGTCTGTTGCCAGTTATATTTTCAGTTTTTATATTTCAAAATACATGAATCTTATACACTGCTAAAGCCACAGTTCTAATGCAATAGTATCTTAAGAGTCATTTTGAAATTGTAAAAATACAGAAACCCAGAACGATATTCAAAAATCGTTTTATTTAATATAATTTTGGTGACACATAGGAACCCACAGTACAGTCACTCATTAGTTACATGTTCCAAGATATTAAGGTCAGAAGCTCCCAGAGGTGAGTTTCAATACACAGGGATTCAATAGTATCTACACTAATGTTGTTCCTGATTTTCTGAGATCAAGGTCATCTTCAGTCAAGAACTTATCCCAAAATACATCCATATATCTCTTCCTTACCTGAATTCCAGATCACATCTAAAATCTTTGTTAGATAGCAATATCTCCCATCAAATAAGCATCTGGAACCTGTTAAATGACACCATGAAATGATACCATGAAATAGCATATGTATGTCTGGGTTATTTCTTGAAAATGGAGCATTCACAAAGGATAAAAAATAATTTATAAGTCTCCTTCATTACTACCTAGTACTTTAAGTTCTAACAAGACATAAGATAAATATAATATGCTAAATGATGAGCAGTCAGGGGAAGTTCTTTCAGGCATGCTTCCGATGGGTAAAATGATATTGTTGATCACTCCTGGTGAGGTATATAGCAAATTCCTGAGTTGAAATATTCCCTTCTGAAGTGGGAGAGAAGTTCAATAGACTTCAAGAGGTTAAGTCTGAGTAAACTAAAACTTATAAGGTCACAGCACCACTCCACAAGGTTACACAAGCAGTAAACAACTGTTGAGGGTCTGATTCCAGCCAGCATTATGTAACAAATTCCCTTGAATTGAAATATTCCCTTCTGAGGGGAGGTGAGAGACTCAGCAGACTGAGGAAGCCATCCAGTCTGGGAAAAGGTTTTGAGACCACCTCCCTAAGGTTATGTAAAGGTTAAACAATTGCTCAGGAAGAGATTCTCAAACCTTCCTGCAAGGAAGACTTGCTGCATGCAAGTCTTGCTGTGTTCTCCAGAGATGTAATTTCCATGATCAATCACCCATGGTTGGGATGGGTTTTTCAGTGATGCAACTGCCTTGGAGTCAACAATTGCTCTTGTAAGCAACAACTCACCCTCTTCTTCTGTAAGGAACCCCAATAAACCCATTCAATTCATCAAATTGGTTTTGGTGCAATCATACTATGAGCTGTTGTCTGTGCCCTATATGGGGTAAATAGATATGTGTTTGTATCTCCACAGGAAAAAAAATCGTTTCATTCAAAACTTGTTGCTTGACATGGAGCACAGAAGAACCAAAAATAGGATTTGGAGGAGCAATGACATGTTCCTCGAAATGTGTAGCAAGTAATGCAACTGAGGCTGAGGGTAGGGAAACTGTGAGGTAGGGGTGGGCCTGGAGGGTACCCCAGGATGGCAGACTTTCCACATGTGTTGTGTGGTAGTGTGCCTTCTGGTGGTGGTGGCAGTTGCAAAATATATTCTGGAGCTCTTAGTCTGAGGGAGAGACAATAGCTAACCTAACAGCTTTAGTTCCAGGCCACCTGTAGACCAAGGCAATGGAGGGAAGCAAGGTGAAGGGCAGGTGAAGCAGTCTGATGAGCAGGTCCTCTTCATCATGGTCCTAGAATGAGCAGAGAAGCTTAAATAAGTGCCCCCCCACACCCAAGTCCCTCAGAAGTTGCAAGGAAGACACAGGGAAGTACCCCTGAGTAAGGAAGCATAACCCATGGAAATTTTCTGTGGGTTATGGAAGGCGACATGGGATAGGGTTTCTCAATCCTGCTGCTATTCCCAAGGACACTCTTTTTGAGAAAACACTCAATGGAGCATCTGAAACTGTTCATGCTGTGTTGGAACATGCTAATGCTCTTCCTCTTAGCTGCTGACTCTTGAAACTAACAGATGCCTACTTGGAATGAATAACGGCAGGCCTTCAGAGATTCTACATACCCTGTAAAAAGGTTTTCTAATATAAATGGTATAGTGTTCACATCTGGGTGTCACTCAGATTTATAAAAGTATCTGGCAGGACAATAAAGATAGCAGTTAAATAATTCAAAGGAAGATTTTCTGCATTTATGGAAAGAGGAACTCCTTAAAGACTTAAGGCAATTAAATAAAAATCCCAATGCCAGAGGTAGACTATCTCCCTATGAGTTGTTGGTCAGAGAGAGGCCCAGTGGCCACCCCAAATGATAAAATCCATTGCCACTGCTGTTGAATTCATTCCTACAGACCCTATTGCTAAGACTCCACACTTTGACTGCATGCTGTTTTACATCATAAAGTGAGGCTGACATTTAGTGAGCTGTTATACTTGAAACATTTACTACAATCCTTGATACATTGTACAGATTGGACCATGCCACCTCTTTGCCCTGATCTTACTTCTGAGCTGATATAACTTTTCGCTATAGTTTTTCATGTCATTAGATTTTTCAGTGCAGATCTACAAACAGATGCATAGTTATCCTCCTGCTGAAACCTTCCTGTACAACAAATTTTATGGCCATGTTTTTTGTTTGGTTTTGTTAACTCAAAAGTTAAGGGATGTTCAACATTGCACCTTCAGTTACGGAAGTATTTTATTCTTCACTGTCTCAGTGCATTAGGGGCAGGGGCATATCACCTGCTGGGAATAGGAACAACACCCTATAGGTTCATACAGTAAAATTCATAATCAATAAAAAATAAAAGAAATAAAATTTTAAAAAGAGGACTGTTGTGCTCAGCAATCAGAAGGATTAAATTAAGCGCTCAGATAAAAACTTCCACTACTCTGAACTTAAAAACTATATGATATGTATATATGTGAAAACACATATCTGTGCTCAATAATACATTTATAAATATTTTTGGTTCATAATATTCAGGAATCCACATTGGTGAGGGATGAACCTGTGACCCACTGAGCTTTGAAATACAACAAACTTTGGAGCTTGAATAACAGTATTCCTGGGGACACAGGGTAAAAAACATGTTCAATAAGTATCTGGAATCAACAAGTGTGATTCTTTCCAAGACTACAAGTTCAATTCAGTCTCTAGAACTGGAGAAATGGCATAGTAGTTAGAGGCACTTGCTTGAAAAGCCTGATGGTCAAGGTGTGATTCCCCAGTCCCCACATGAAGGCAGATACACAAAGTGGTACATGTATCTGTTGTTTTTGTGCAGTGGCAGGAGGCCCTGGTGCACTCATACATACTCTTTATGTCTGTCTCTCAAATGAAAATATTTAAATATCTGAGTCAGTATACAGTTTCGCACTACAACTAGTCCTTATGCCTGTTTTAATGGATATACACTGTATTAATAGTCATATGCTTGGTAAAATCAGAACAAAAACACTCCTAAAATTATGACTCATCAATATAATATTTATGAATATTATAAACTTTAACCATTAAAACTAAAAAATAAATTAGCAGAAATGGTTTGTCATGTAGTAATAAAACAATCTACACCAATATTAGAGGAATTCTCCAGTGAATACCATAATTATGGAAGAATCTTATCCATGAAACACAGCCAAGAAATTTAACAAAGTAAACCACATTCAATATAAGCAATACAAATGGAAAATATATCACTTTATAGTGGACAAACTTTATAAATAAAATGCTTAGGGAAATGGCATAGTGGGTAGGATGTCTTATTGTGCAACATGAAGAACTGAGATTGATTCCCAGAATAAACACACACAAAAAAAGCCAGGCATGGTACTGAAGGGCATGATGCACGTGCCTTTAATCCCAGCACTCAGGCAGAGGTAGGAGGATCTCTGTGAGTTTGAGGTCAGCCTGGAACTACAGAGTGAGTTCCAGGTCACCCTGGGATAGATTAAGACTTTACCTCAAAAAAATAAATTAATAATATAAAAACATGATGAAAAACAAACAATAACTAGCATAAATAAAGTGAAAATATGGGGAGAATCAAAATCCTTCAGCACGTCAAAAAAAGATAGCTGAGTCCCTACCATGAGATGAGCAACCCCTTGTACATCATCCAGGCTTCAGGTGAAACCACAGAGGAACTCATAACCCATAGGTCCATAGTGAATGCAGGAGCAGAATGTGGTAGTTTGAATGTATGCCCCCCATTGTCTTAGGTGTTAAAATTAATCTAGTAACTTGGATCTCCAGCCTCATGGCTGGAGGAGAGGTGTCACTGGGTGTGGATGTCACTGGGGGCAGATGTCAATGGGGCAGATTTCACTGCGGGTGGATCCTGGAGTCCAGCTCAAGGATGTCACTGGGGTCAGATCTGAATTCCAGGTGTGACAAAGCAAGTCTGTTCTCTGATTTGTTTTGTGCATGCTTGTAATGCAGCATTTAGGGTGCAGGAGAGGTCTGCCAGATTTATGAACCTCAAGTTTAGGTTCAGTCCTAACTTTAATAAAGACACAAAAGACAAGCTCAATAAGATAATTTATGAATTATTGTCTACTTAGGGAGAAGTTACAAATCTTGGAGTTGATGTAAAGGAAATTGGGACATAGGAAGGAAGGCTAGAACATACACTCCTGTGGAAAACAATCAATAGTTTGCAAGGGATTTTTTTTTTTAGAAAAATCGAAGTTTTAGAGAAAAAATGGAGTACAGGCACAATAATGTTGAAAGTAGTCTATCATTTAAGAGAAACTGGGGTGTTTAAAGAGAGATTAGAGGATAGCACATGGAAAAGAAAACTTAGATGTATACGTAGGGAGACTTAGAAGGAGAACACATGGCTTCTGCTTACCCATGGAGGGAGGATAAGAAGCAGAGGAACCTAAGAAGTGAAAGGGCAAATATAAAATAAACCGGGGGCTTTAAAGAGTGATGAGTGAAGACGTACAAGCACGTGGAAAAAGAACTTAGCTGTATACGTAGTGAGACTGAGAAGGAGCACACATGGCGTCTGCAATGTGCTTTCCCTTGGAGAGAAGTTAAGAGGGCAGGTGATGAGACTAAGAAATGAGAGGGCAAATATCCAGCAGAGACCAAGAATATCAGAGGAGACATGTGTCATAGAGAGTGACACTCATGGCTACCCCATGTTTAAAGAAATTACACAAGTAGCAGGTCTAGAGTTAGTGAGAGCATCCATGTGGTAGATCAGGTGGTAAACTCAGACCAGAGGAAAATTATACATGTCAGCAAAGGGGAAAGTTACCCCAAACTATAAAGCAGAAGCAAGCAGAAAAGTTTAGATCAAGAGACAGTCCTGTGCTCTTCCACCCCCACCCAATCAGGCTGAGTGGAGATAGTGCCAAAATCACAGGGATCCAAGAAGCACAGGATAACAGCCAAACACACACAACAAGGAATCCGGAAATAGAGAGAGAGTGATAGAAAGACCACAGCCTTTAATACTGTCAGATTCAGGTATGCCACGGGGAGACGTGATTGGTTTGTTGATTTGGAGGGTGCACCCAGGGTGAACCCACCTGGATTAGTCCACCTGGGCCTATCTAGGTAGAGTGCTAGACTGTGGGCAGAAGAAGGTGATATAGATCAGTCTTGGTCAGCAAGAGTTTTCTTTCTTGTGGCAGGATGAAATGGCCTGCTGAGTGGCATCTTCTGTTCTATCTGGGCCTCAATCTCTACCTGAAACTGCCTAAAAGAAGCTAGTGTTCTATCTCGTTCACTAATGTAGGTGCTTGTTGGTGGTGCTGGCTGCTTGGTGGTGTCTCTTTACTTGGATTTATGAATGGGAGCCAGCTTCTACCACCATTTGATGGATCTTCCATTGGATCTGTGCCTGGTTTGAATGTTCACCTGAGAAATGAGAAGCTATCTACTACATTACAAAAATAACCAGTAGACATTCATGCATTTGTAAAAGCAAAGTCTGCATAATCTGGACCATCAATTAGCACCATTTTTTAGCATAGTTGAATTCAGTATCATTTCTAATATGTGGTTTTGGAGGATATATTCAGACAATAGTACTTATACAACCCTGCATCTCAAGTTAGAAGTATATACCAAAAGGAAATAATAACAAATGTTAAAGAATTATTCATTCAAATGTGATAAAATTTTAAGTATCTAAATAATTTACACATGATCATGATACAGTGTATGCGTGATTCATATTATTACAGTCTACTCAATCCTCATATGCAATTTTTATGTTGATAAACTTTTGAAAAATAATTATTGAGAGAAAATAAACTGGACTATGCATGTAGTGGTAATAAAACTGGATATTTTATTTACAATAAAAAGGAAGAGCATGAGGAAATTGCCCTGGTCTATCCCAAGGTTTTTGAGTAAAGGCTGGATATCAGAAAGCTTACACAAGATCTTGAAGTTTTCTATGCAGAGATTTTACATAGATTTTGTTTTCTTTAAAATCCCCTAACTTGGCTGTGTCCCAGCCCATCTGATAATTAGAAGTTCTTTCCTCCCAGGTTCTGTTCCCCTAGATCTTTGTAATAATTCTCCAGACAAATGTAAACACTGTCTTCTGCTCTCTCCACCAAGGTCAGGTTGAAGTACCAATGTGGGATCAGGAACCTCCTGAGACCTCCACTCATGGCACTGCCTCCCCTGAGACTTGTGCAAACCTTGCCACTTCTGCCTTCATATTTGAAAGAGCATAAACCTAGGTTTTATTCTTCACAGAGCCCCACAGGTGGGGAAGGAGATTCTCCAACATGATGATTTCCTGGGTGTGGACTTGGAGCCAATTCTCTGGACGTGAAGGTCTTCCATGTCTCACACTTCTTAAACCTGTGTGTGGGTTCCTAGGACAACAACTACAAGTGTAAAGGGTGGTAGAAAGTCTATTCAGTTTGATTTTACAAAGGAACAAAAAAGAAGAAAAAGGAAACCCTGAAAAGACTTCCTGCTGAATTACAGACACACTATTTCCCTGCTCTGGGCCACACAGCTCCCAAATTTACATGTTCAGGACAGACAGATCTTTGGGTGAAAGTTAGAATCAAAGAGATTGCTATGCCCAATATTCTCATGTTTCAAATGTTCTGTGGGTGACGTACAAAAATCAGAGCTCCCTCTTTGCATTTCAGAGGTTGTAGTACTTTCAACCCCCATCTGACCATAATAACTTCTGAGCTGTTTTCTTTAGAAACATTTAGATAGTAATACTATAAACTGAATGTTGAGGAGAAACAAAAAAGATGAGATAAGCTATGAAAAGTAATGATTTTGAAGTGTCACTTTAAAAATGTTAGCATCTTTCTTTGTCACCTAAGAACCAGGATCTCCTGTGAGAGAAGGGACCTCGATTTTCATCTTGTCTGTCATTTACCACATGAGCTCCATCATCTTATGTTTTGAATTATGAATAGTGTGTGGTGGACACAAATGAGTATGACCTAAAATTCTAGAGTCAGAAATGTCTCTCTTGTTGGGAGACCCTCTCATTCTGTAAACACACATGACTTGGAGGAGGTTGACCTGAGCCACCATGAAGGTGAGTACAGCCAGGTACTTTAAACTTTAGCTTTGCTCAGAATTCCAAATCTATAAGGAAAACCAAAGCAACTCTTCCTTCTTCCACTATCTTCTCTCCCAAACTATTCACAGCCTATTGTGACATAAAGACAAGGCACCTAAAACTTTATTTGAACGCTTTGAAAAAACTCTTCCTTCAGTTTTTGATGTCTGGAAGAGTATAGAACATCAGTAAGAATGTCCTAAGGCTTCATGCTCTACGATGGTCTTAATTAGATGTAACCCTTTAAACTCATGGGTCCTAAGGTGGTGGCAATCTGGGAATGAGATACTTACTATAGGAGGTGTACTATTGGGGGCAGGGTTATTGGTGTTACAGCAATCTCCCTCTCACTACAGTTTGGCTCATACCTGTAGATGCTTTCCACCTGCTTGGATGGAGGTGATGTCCAGCCTCTGCTCACGCCATTCTTTCCCCTGCCATCACGGAGCTTCACCTCCAGATTGTAAGCCAACATAAATCTTCTCTTCACATGCTTCTCTCTGGGTAATTATCTCAGCAATAAGAAAATAACTGCAACATGTGCTGTCTGATATTGGCCATCATGTATATAGAAACATGCAGTTAGGGAACCATTGGAGAGAAAACTATAGCTGTGCCCAAGTCACTGCCTGTCTTCAGCTAGTAAGAACAAGTTGGTAGGCTGTGTATGTGGCTCAGGGTAGAGTGGTTGCCTAGCATGCAAATACACCTAAGTTAGATCTCCATCAGCAGCAACATACAAAATAAAAGAGGAAAGGACAAGAAGATGAGGGAGGTAGCTGAGGAGGGAAAGGCACACCACAAGTCAAATTGAGACCACACGTTCCCAGACTGGACTGGCTTTCTGTTGGTCAAGTTTGAGTGTATATTTTAAGCAAGTGCTCTTTCATGATATTACAGAGTGAAAAAGAGGCCTCTGTAGGTCAGTGTAATAAAGAATGACATATATCAACCAAGCTGAAACAAGCCAGAATCATAACATGCACAGAATTTAGCAGCTGTGTTTAGTAAAGAAAGTCCATTACCAGCATTTTCCTGACTCAGTCTACCCATATCCAGCACTCAAGCCTGCTTCTTTAGAGTGGGAAAACACTAACACCTGAGTATTGTAGCTATGTCATATTTTAGATGATATGATTGTGCCACATGAAATTGATCTTGATTTCTTCATCTCATTCGAGGTACCTATCATAACTCTCAAATGACTTTGATGGAGAATATTTCAGAGGTGACTGAATTTATTCTTGTGGGATTAACAGACACTCCTGAGCTGCAAGTCCCTTTATTTATAATCTTCACTCTCATTTACTGCATCACTGTGGTTGGGAACCTTGGGATGATCATGTTGATTCTGCTGGACTCTCGTCTCCACACTCCCATGTACTTCTTCCTCAGTCACCTCTCCTTTGTGGACTGTGTTTACTCCTCTACTATCACTCCTAAGGTGATGGTGGGGTTTCTCACAGGAGATAAGGTCATTTCCTACAATGCATGTGCTGCCCAGATGTTCTTTTTTGTTGCCTTTATTTGTATTGAGTGCTTCATCCTGGCCTCAATGGCCTTTGACCGCCACGCTGCAGTGTGCAAACCCCTGCATTACACCACCACCATGACAAGTACCACGTGTGCTCTAATGATCACTGGCTCCTACATGAATGGTCTCTTGCAATCCTCCGTTCATGTCGCCTTAACTTTCCATCTCTCCTTCTGTCATTCTAATATGATTAATCACTTTTTCTGTGACATTCCCCCATTACTAGCCATTTCTTGCTCTGATAGCTATACAAATGAGACTGTGCTATTAGTGTTAGCAATATTTGATGTTGTTTTCACTCTTTTGGTTATCTTGAACTCCTACATGCTTATTTTTGTTGCCATCCTGAAAATGCAATCAGTTGAGGGCCGTAAAAAGGCCTTCTCTACCTGTGCTTCTCACTTCACTGCAGTTTCCATCTTCTATGGGACAGTCATCTTCATGTACCTACAGCCCAGCTCCAGTCACTCCATGGACACTGACAAGGTGGCCTCTGTGTTTTACACTATGGTCATCCCCATGCTGAACCCCATGGTCTACAGTGTGAGGAACAAGGATGTCAAGAGTGCATTCCAGAAGGCTGTTGGAAAAGCAAAGTCTTCATTAGGCTTAATGTCTTGAAGCTAAATTGTTTAAAAACCATGTGCAGCTTCAATTGGGGCTCTATCTAAGATGTTTTAGTTTTATAAGTCTTTAATTTTTATGAAAAGTTGTTTGATCAATGAATTGTCTTTGTTTAATGCTTTTGGAAAATTTGGCAGTCTTTTTTCAGGAAAGAGAAGACCACTGAAATTTTGAGACCAATATTCTGACTATAGGTGTTATAGGTTCCCATATTTTGCTTTGCAGATACTCCTCACACATAAATGACACCAGTTATATTTTTCCATTCCAAAACTCAAAATAATTACATGATTCCTTAGTGAAGATGCATAGTTCTCAAATATCCCTGCCATAAAGCTTAAGAGATTTTCAAGGGTCAGAATCTCATCCAAGATAATCTCATTCCATATATTTGTGATATTTGTGATGATATTTAGAAATTTATTCTCTGTAAATAATGCCAATAAATTCTGGTTCCACAACTTGGCTTTTGACAGTATCTTTGCCTTGATTGAAAATTGGTGCTCAATCTGGGATGAATAGATGCTTGTTCACATCTTCACAGGTAAAGACATACAACCCTCAGGGCAAGCCACCTGACACCTAGAGCAATATAGACACTCATGCAGTTTAGGAAATGAAAAATGACTAGTTTGAATCAAATCACCTAAGACAATAGAGATCAATATGCTCATTTCTTCTAGAAGGACTTGTACTGTCCCATTCTTCACCACCTCGTGCCTGATGAGCACCAAAGCAAACTGAAGACTTGGAAACAGACATCCATCTAAGGCATGGTGCTGGGTACAGTTAAAGAGAATGTTGATTCTCAAGACACCACACTTAGGGAATTGCTCATCCCAGCCCCTCCAGGATATCGTTTCCTAAGAAATGCTAACTAGGAAAAAATCCAGAAAAGAGACTACCAAACTTAGAGCTACAAGAAAATGTATTCATTAATTCTTCATGCTAAAGAAGTATTTTTTAATTATACTGAGTTAAAATCAAGGTTCTCACTATGAAGCAATACATGAATGAATTATAAGAATTTCTCTGTACATTGGCTACTGAATTTCATATATATATATATATATATATATATATATATATATATATATTTCATGGAGTTGGAGGTGGCATTTAATGACAGTACATTTGAAGTGTTTATTATAAGGCTTGTTTTACTATAAAGAAGTAAATGTGAATTATGAGAATTATAATCTAATCCTTTAGTAGGATGAATTTGCCATGTTATCTCTGTTTTTCTACTGTGAGCTGTCACAACTTTTTGCTCCACTTCTTTGCTTTAGTGAATCTTTCTGCTAGGACATGCAGACAGGTGCATGCCTATCCACCTATGGACACCTTCCTAGAGCTCAAGAACCTTCTTCTCCATAAGAACATATTTCTCCAGCATTGTTGACTCAGTCAGTTAAGACATGTTCAACATTATGAGCTTGCTCTCAGAATCATCCCATGCCTTCTGTTTGGGATAACCTAGATTGTGTTAACAATGGAAGCCAATCTTACACATCTCAGCAGAACTCAAATACAAATCTAAAATCCCAACTTCCAAATTGTGGAGAAGGGTTTGTGGGTAAGAGTGTTTCCTAAGAATCCAAGAGGGCCTGAGGAGGCCTGAGAGGGCCTGAGACAACGTCAGTTTGATCTTCACTACCCACATAAAAAAGTTGAATGTGGCCATGGGCACCTGTAACCTCAGTCATGTTGCAGGGAGAGGGGGGAGTGTGCAGGATATCAGTCACTGGAGCTCCCTGGTCAGACAGTCTGAACAAAAACAACCATTCCACAGTCAGTAAGAGACTACATCTCAAGGAAAATTAGCATAGAACTTGGATCTCCATGAGTTCAAGTCCAGCTTGGACTTAAAAAGAGTGAGTTTCAGTTAATCCTGGACTAGACTGAGACCTTATCTCAAATAGATAAATCAAATAAAAAGACAATAAAAAACCAAAGCATAAAAATATAGAATAAATTTAATTAAAATATGGAGAGAACCAAAATCCTTCCACTCGACAAGAAAAGATAGTTGACTCCCTATCATGAGATGAGCCACCCCTTGCACATCAGCCAGGGTCCAGAGGAAACCACAGAGGAACTGAGAAGTTAAGCATGAGTGCAAATCTGACAGCCATCCTGACAACCTGTGCCAGGGAGATGATGTGCCAGTTCACCTAGGTGTGCTAAATAGGGGAATAATTAGGGGGTGCTGTTGCTGAGGAATGGCTTGAAGCCATCTTGGGTAAGACTGGATCAGATGCAAGGTCTAGTTTTGCCAGGACAGGTGGGTTGGCATTTTCTTATTCTCTCTTTGGGCCTTGTCTCTGGCTGACTGACTTCACAGAGCTATCTTGTTCCTGTTTCTGCTTCAGTATGACATCAGATCAAGAAATTCTTCAATTTGTTTTGGATTATCCAATTTAGTGCTTACATTTTTTGAATTAATTTCCATCTGTTAAAAGGTTTCTTTTTCTCTCACTTTATTAATGTGGATCTTCTATCTGTCTTGTTTAATGTCACCAAGGGTGTGTCAATATTCTTTACTCTTTCAAAGTACCAGCTATGTGTTTGATTCTTTATACTTTTTTGTTTCTATTTTGTTAATTTATGCATTGAACTTCACTATGTCTTTTTGTCTATTTTAGCTTATTCTGCCTTTTCTAAGGCCTTAATGTATATCATAAATCTTTTTAACCTCTATCATATCTGAATATAATCAACTAGAGCCTTTTAAAATTCCCTCTTAAGACTGTCTTTATTTTATATCATAGTCTTTCCTGCTGTTAAATACAATGAATGATTTCAATTTTCCTTTATTTGTTAAGATTTTCTGAGTATTCTAGAAGGTGATCTATTTTAGAAAAAGTTCCATGTGCTTCTGAAAAGAATTGTCTTCGGTAGAATTTGGGTGAAATATTCTGTAAACATCTCTTAAGATCCTTTTGTTCTATGATGTCATTTAATACAGATGCTTCTCTTTATTTTGTGCTGGGGTGATTTATCAATTGGTGAGAATGGGGAATTGAAGTCATCCACTATTTTTTTCCATGGGTTAATTGCTGCTTTTACATCTAAAACTATCTGTTTAATGATATTAGGTGCGTACATATATGGTCCATATATTTATACAGTTGTAATGTCTATTGTTAGATTGCTTCATTAATCATTGTAAAACAAGTTTCTTGATCCAGACGACCCGTGGAGGAGGTTATCCAGTGGAGGGGGGAGGGGAGGGCAGCGGGGAATTGGCAATAACAACTCATTGTTTGCCCACTAAATGTTGTAACTCATTATGGACAATAAATTTAAAAAAAAACAAGTTTCTTTATGGCTTTAGATTAATGTTGGTTTAAATTGTCTGTTTTGGGAGATGTCGTTTGCCTATCAGTTTTATTTACCTCCTAAGTCTTTTAAGCCACACTCCTTACTCCAGGAGGCTATGTTTCAGTTGGAGGAAATAATTACACTATAGAACATTACAACTACCATGTGATAGGATGTGAGAATCTTTAATATTTACCAATAAATAAAGTTTTAAATTGAGTCAACAATTGAGTGTGATGTTTTGATGCATTTATACATTGATTAACAGCATATCCCTCAGCTTAAATATTCTACTTTTCAAAATTTTTATTTTATTTTTATTATGAGAACATCATAACTCACCTTCTGACAAATTACAACATATTATGTATTAATTTTATTTAAATGTATCCTAAATTTCCTTATAGATAGAAAACGAGAATAAAATTTTATATCTTTGTAAAAGAATTTGAAAAAGCAATTCTATGCTCTGGTCTGTTTTGTGTGTGCTAGTGATGCAGGATTTGGGGGTTCTCGAGAAATCTGAGAGATTTATGAACCTCAAGTTTGGGTTCTGTCCTAACTTTAAAAATAACAGACTCACAGAGGGTCAATTTTGAGTAGTTAAATTTATTAAGGAAGAAATCACAAATTGTGAAGTTTATTTAAAGGGAACTGTTATCTATAAAGGAATGAAGGAAGTCTAGAACAAGTTCTCATGGGGAAACACTGCATAGTTTCCAAGGCTTATTTAAGAAATATTGACATTTTAGAGAAAAAGTGCAGTAAAGTCACAAGAAGGTAGAAAATTTTTTATTTGAGAGAAACTGAAGCATTAGATTAGAATGCAGCACATGGAAAAAGAGCTTAGCTGTATATGTAAGGAGACTGAGAAGGAGCACGCATGGCGTCTGCAATGTGCTTTCCCTTGGAGAGAAGTTAAGAGGGCAGGTGATGAGACTAAGAAATAAGAGGGAAAATATCCAGCAGAGACCAAGAATATCAGAGGAGACAAAGAGAGGGACACTCATGGCTACCCCATGTTTAAAGAAATTACACAGTAACAGGCCTAGAATTAGTAAGAGCATCCACATGGTAGATCTGAAGTGTAAGTGTAGATCAAGAAACAGTGGTAGGATCTCCCATGCCCAGCCAATCAGGCTGAGTGGTAATAGGGGGCAAACTCACATGGGTCCAAGCAGCAAGGAAAAAACTCAAGACACAAGGGTCTTGAAATAGAGAGAGAGAGAGAGAGAGAGAGAGAGAGAGAGAGAGAGAGAGAGAGAGAAGGAAAGGAAGACCAAAGCCTGTATGTCAGGTTCAGGTACATAAGAGGAAGACCCCATTGGTTTGTAGATTGGAGGGTGAACCCAGCGAGAGCCCACCTGATTTAGTCCTCCTCTATCTGTCAAGGTAAAGTGCTAAACTGAGCAGCAAGTGTCGCTGGAGATCAGCCTCAGTCAGACATGAGTTCCACTACAGCTAAGGATTTTCATTCTTTTACCAGGATGGAATGGCCTGTAGAGTGTCATCTCCAGTTCTCTCTGGGCCTCAATCTCTAAACTGAAACTGCAATAAAGAAGCTAGTATTCTATCATTGTTCAGTCATGTTGCTTGCTGATGGTTCTGGCTGCTTGGTGGTGTCTCTCTGCTTGGATTTATGAATGGGAGCCAGCACTTGACGGAACTGTCACTGGATCTGTAAGCTTGAAAGGAATCCTTTTCTTCCCTAAACTGTACCTCATTTAAATACTCAACTCAGAAATGTAAAGCTGTTACCATAATGACCATTGGACATTAATACATTTGTAGCAGGAAAGTCCATATAATCTGACCTCAAATAAGCCCCATTTTTCCACATTGTTGAATTTATTATGATTTCTAATATATTGATACATGAGGACATATTCAGACAACATTCACTATAAAACTCTGCATCTCAAGTTATAAGTATTTACCAAAAGGAAATAATGACATTTCAAACAAATATTCATGAAAATGTGATAAATTTGTAAGTTGATAAATGATTTCAATAATCATTATAAAATTTACACACACAACAAATTATTATAGTGTAACCAATTCACATAAGCATTTTTTATGTGTTGATAAACTTTTCAACAATAATTCTGATAAAAAAAATAACCTAGACTATGTATGTAGACATAACAGAACTGGGTATTTTCTTTCAAAAAAAAAAAGGATATGGTAATTGCTCTGTAATATCCAAAGATCTGTGAGCAAAGGATAGATATCAGAAAGCTTGTGCAAGATCTTGACATTTTATACGCAGATTTTAAGTACATTTTTGTTTTATAAAGTACCCAATTTGGCTGTGGCCCAACCGATCTGGTAACTAGAGGTTCTTTCTTCTAAGTGTCTATTCCCCTGAGTCTCCATAAGCATTTTCAATACAAAAGTAACTCTGTCTTCTGCTCTCTAAACCAAGGTCAGGCTGAAGTACCAACGTGGGATCAGGAACCTCCTGAGACCTCTACTCATGGAACTGCCTCCCCTGAGAAGTGTGCAGACTTTGCCACCACTGCCTTCATATTTGCAGGAGCATAAGCCTGGGCTTTGTTCTTCAGAGAGCTCCAGAGGTGGGGAAGGAGATTCTCCAACATGATGCTTTCCTGGGTATGGACTTGAAGCCAATGCTCTGGACATGTAGGTCTTCCATATCTCATACTTCCTAGGCCTGTGTGTGGGTTCCTAGGACAACAGTAAGTACCACAACAAAGAACAACTAGAATTGTGAAGGATGTTAGAAAGTCCAGTCAGTTTGATTTTACAAAGGAACAGAAAAGATGAAAAAAGGAAACCCAGAAAAGACTTCCTACTGAATTAAAGACTCATTCTTATCAACCATTTATTTTCTCTTGCTTTCCTCTGCTATTTCTTCTGTGCTGGGCCACACAGCACCCAGATTTCCAAGTTCAGGACAGAAAGATATATGGTTGAAAGTTATAATAAAGGAGATAACATGCCCAATTTTCTCATGTTTCAAATTTCTCAGAATTTCAGAGGCAGTATTACTTTCATCACCCATCTGACCATATCAACTTCTGGGCTGTTTCCTTTAGAAACATGTAGGTATTGATACTATGAATTGGATGTTGGGGAATTACAAAAAAAAAGACAGAAACAATAATGAAAACAAAATGAGGTAATCTCTGAAAATCAATGGTTCTTGTGTCTCACTTTAAAAATATTAGCATCTTCCTCATTTTTGGTAACATAAGAACCAGGATCTCCGGTGAGAGAAGAGACCTTGGTTTTCATCTAGTCTGTCATTTACCATATGAGCTCCATCATCTTATGTTTTGAATTACAAAAAGTGTGTGTCAGACAAAAATGAGTATAACCTAAAATTCTAGAGTCAGAAATGTCTCCCCAGTAGGGAGGCCCTCTCATTCTATAAACACACAGGACTTGAGGGTTACCTGAGCCATCATGGAGGTGAGGACAGCCACCCCTCATAGCCTATTGTGACATAAAGAAAAGACACCTAAAATTTATTTCAACTCTTTGAAAAGCCCTTTCTTCAGTTTTTGATGTACTGAAGAGTATAATGATATCAGTAAGAAAATGTGCAAGGACACAATTCAGACCATCAAGATATGCACTGTGAAGCACCCATCAACTCATGAGTACTGAATGCTAGATCCACAGTTGATTGCAATTCAGAAATTAAAGCCTTGTATAAGGAGGTGTAGAGCTGGGGGCAGGGTCATGGGGGTGATCAACAGCTCCCCGTGCTACAATACAGATCACTCCCTGTGGTTGTTTTCCAACTGCCATATGTTCAGCTCTTCTCATGCCATCCTTTCCCATCCCATCATGTAGCTTAACCTCCAGATTGTAAGCAATAAATCAGGGATGGGGAGGGGGGGAATTAGGGAATTCAGGATAACAATGCATTGTTTGCCCACTAAATAATGTAACTCATTATGGACAATAAATATATATTAAAAAAAGGTATTGCCTCACATAAGCTACTTTTGGATGAGTATTTGTCTCAACAATAAGAAAATGACTACAATACGTACTTTCCTATATTGGCCAGTGTGTAAAGGGATAGATGCTGTTAAGGACCTTGTAAAGTAAAGAGAAAAAGTGTGTTTCTATAGCTGTGCCCAAGTCAATGCCTATGTCTGACTCGTACAAGTTGGTAGGCTGTGGACGTGGCTCAGGGTAGAGTGTTTGTCAAGGTTCCTCAAGGGGGTCAGTTAGATTCCCACCAGCAGCAACAACAAAAAGAAAAACAAAGGAAAGACCAAGGAGATGAAGGCTGTACCTGAGGTGGGATATACATCACATGTCAAATCATGACCACATATTCCTACACTGTACTACCTGCTGGCCAAGCTTCAGTGTACATTTTAAACAAGAGTTCGTGAAAGATATTACAAAGACTTAAAAAGAGTCCTTTTTGGTTGAGTGTAATAAAGAATGGCATGTATCAAAGAAGATGAAATGAGCCAGCATCTTAACCTGAGCAGTCTTTAGCAGCTGTGGTCACTAAAGAAGATACATTAGCAGCTGTGGGCAGTAAAAAAGATCCATTACTACCCACCTGTACCTGATTCAGTCTACCCATATCGAGCATTCAAGCCTGCTTCTTTATAGCTTGAGAACACTGACACATGAATAATCTAACTATGTCATGCTATGCTTCACATAGCATGACGGCATTCCAGTAAATTAATTGTGATTTCTTCATCTCATTCTAGGTACCGGTCATAACCCCCACATGACTTTGATGGAGAATATTTCAGAGGCAACTGAATTTATTCTTATGGGATTAACAGACACTCCTGAGCTGCAAGTCCCTTTATTTATAATCTTCACTCTCATTTACTGCATCACTGTGGTTGGGAACCTCGGGATGATCATGTTGATTCTGCTGGACTCTCGTCTCCACACTCCCATGTACTTCTTCCTCAGTCACCTCTCCTTTGTGGACTGTGTTTACTCCTCTGCTGTCACTCCTAAGGTCATGCAGGGGTTTCTAACAGGGGAGAAGGTTATATCTTACAATGGATGTGCTGCCCAGATGTTCTTCTTTGTAGCCTTTGCCTGCATTGAATGCTTCATCCTGGCCTCAATGGCCTTTGACCGCCATGCAGCAGTGTGTAAACCCCTGCATTACACCAACACCATGACAAGTTCAAGGTGTCTTCTAATGGCCACTGGTTCTTACATGAATGGTCTCATGGGATCCTCCATTCATGTCGCCTTAACTTTCCATCTCTCCTTCTGTCATTCTAATGTGATTAATCACTTTTTCTGTGACATTCCCCCATTACTGGCTCTTTCGTGCTCTGATGTCTACACAAATGAGATTGTGCTGTTTTTCTTGGCAATAGTTGATCTTTTTTTCACTCTATTGATTATCTTGAACTCTTACTTCTTTATTTTTATGGCAATCTTGAGGATGCGTTCAGTTGAGGGCCAGAAAAAAGCCTTCTCAACCTGTGCTTCCCACCTAACTGCTGTCTCCATCTTCTACGGGACAATCATCTTCATGTACCTACAGCCCAGCTCCAGTCACTCCATGGGCACTGACAAGATGGCCT
Source organism: Zapus hudsonius (assembly GCA_004024765.1). Lineage (NCBI taxonomy): Eukaryota > Metazoa > Chordata > Mammalia > Rodentia > Dipodidae > Zapus > Zapus hudsonius. The sequence continues at coordinate 19,182 of PVHP010034133.1, forward strand.
CTGTGTTCTACACTATGGTCATCCCCATGCTGAACCCTCTGGTCTACAGCCTGAGGAATAAGGA